>CM033401.1:16555682-16631505 GCA_019426215.1 Buddleja alternifolia
ATGACTTAACTTGTTTACCCATTTGACATGCATCACATAAGCGATTCTTTTGAAAGGAACCTTTAGGTAATCCCTCTACAAGATTTAGCGATATTAACTGAGAGATTGCCTTAAAATTGAGATGATTCATTTTTCTATGCCATAACCAACCTAATTCATTTTGACTTTTAGCAACAAAGCATGTGGGGTTGTTATCAAAAGTAGAATCCCAATCCACTAAATACACATTGTTTGTTCTTTTTCCTCTTAATTTAGTAGACTTAGTCTTAGCGTCGTTGACATAGCAGAAGTCGCTTGAGAATTTAACATCAAAGCCTTTATCACAAATTGACTAATGCTTAACAAATTATGCTTAAGACCCTCAACATAATATACATCACTGATCATGATGTTCCCCCTATGCATGATACCTATACCTTTGGTTTTACCTTTGGAGTTATCACCGAATATAACTTGAGGACCATTGGTAGCTCAATAGTTGACTAAGAGATCGTTTGATCCAGTCATGTGTCTGGATGACCTGCTATCGAAATACCAAACTGAAGTATCGGTGTCGGCTCTAGGTACCTGCATTAAGGATAGTTCTAATTCTTCTTAGGTACCCATGTTTTCTTGGGTCCTTCAATGTTAGTAACTTTGGTTTGAATTAAAACTTTAGGAACCCATATTTGCCTAGTCTTCATTGTGGGAATACTGGCCTTTTTGGGTTTCATATCGTGCTGTGTGTGCTTTTTGGGTGTGTAATAATATCCTCGATTATAATAGTAGTCATAATCATAGTCATAGTCATAATCATCATAGTATCGATAATATGACCTTGACCGTCTCGGATATTGACGCTGGTATTTCCTTGGCACTGGCTTGGGTTGCACTTTTGGTACTTGACGCTTAGCGCTTGATTCACAGTGGTTAGGTTTATCCTTAGCCTTTTGAGCGTTTGGATGAATCTTTCTTTGTGAATCATTTGCCTTTGTCTTTCCCTTGCCTGAGTCAGCTTTGGCTTTCTCATTTGGCCTCGTACCGTTGTCGCTTGGTTCATTCAGTGTTTGACTTTGTGAACTTTCTTTAACAAAGCGAACACCCTTTCCTTTGTTGTTTGTCGTAACATTAGATTTATTTGGTTGTTTACCGAATTTATTGCATCCTAAACCGGTCTTTTCACCAAATAATCTAGTTACCTCAGTCACATTATCGAAGTTTCTAGAAGCTTTTGATAATGATGAGACGAGCTGCTCTGATTTGGCAAGTCTAGCGATCAGATCAGCTTCTCTTTTGACTATTATATCAAGATCATCTTTTAATTGAATAATTTCACTCTCAAGTGATTGGTTCTTCTCAATGCACTGTTGCTAAACTCGCAACTCTGCTCTGAGTGTCACTTTATCTCTTGTGAGTGATGAGATAATATCGAGATCATTTTGATATATTTTGGTAGCTTCTTGACATTCATTGTAGTATTCTTTGACTTTGTCAAGTAATTCATCATAAGAAAGAGGAATTGATAATTCATTGGTTACCTCTGGTAGCGAATCGTCAGACACTTCATCATCTCTTGCCATAAGACAAATCAACGCTGAGTCGCTTGTAGGCTCATCATCACTGCTTTCATCTGATGATTCCAAATCCTCTTCAGGTGCGAAGAATGGTTCAGATTCCGCTAGCAATCCCTGTTGGCGAAGGTTGCTCCTGAATTGGTTTCTATCCGCATAGTCTTGCCTTGAGGGCTTTGACACATTTGGATAAGGGCAATTCACCTGGTAGTGCCCTGGTTTTCTGCAATTATAACAGAAATTAGTTTTCATTTTCTGTTCAGTGGATAATCGCTTTGAGACTACTGGCGCTGAGAGATTTTGAGTAGGGGATGGAGGCGCTTAGTATGGAATTGGCGCTACTGGTTGAGGTGCAGAGTACACTAGCGCTTGATACTGAGGCGCTGGAGCAGGGAGAGGAGTCTGAAATGACGTTTGTCCGATAGGATTTCTTTTTTCATGTCTTAGAAATTTTTTGAATTTCTTGACCAATAAAGCCATTTCCTTTTCTTCATTTGATTCCATGATTTTAACCTCACTAACCGCTTTACCCTTGCTTTTAGTTGTAGCGATTAAAGCTCCTGATTCAGTCGCTGAAGTCGACGTGTCACTGACTTCACCCAATTCGAACTCAAATGCCTTTAACTCTGAAAAGACATGCTCTGGAGTAAGAGTCTCCAATGTCTGTGATTCTCTCATAGCAACAATCTTAATTAGATATTTGCATGGAAGGCTTCTGAATTTTTTTTTTGACCATTTCCTTGTTGGTCAATTCCTTGTCTAATGACGCTAACTCTGTAACGAGCAAAGTAAACCTTGCGTCCAATTGTTCTAGCGTCTCATTTGGCTGCATCTTGAAATGCTCAAATCTTTGCATGGCTATGGAAAACTTATTCTCCTTCATTTGTGCTGATCCTTCACATACTATAGCCAGCTTGTCCCATATTTCTTTGGAAGTCTTACACTGCTTGATCTTGTTGAACAATGCATCGTTGTCTCCTAATACTGAGTAAAGTGCACTTCGTCCAACATTATCTAGATTTGCTCTTTTTCGATTTTCAGGCGTCCATTCTAACTTAGGTTTCTCGACATAAGCATCTGGAGTGGCCTCGGTTGCTCCAGGGGCTCGAGTTACAACTTTCATAATTTGAATGGGACCACCTGTGATTACATCACACATTTCACTATCGCAAGAGCACAAGTAAGCGAATGCTCTAAGTTTCCAAGAATCATAATTTGACTCTACCAACTTAGGCATTTTGTTGAAAGCCATAATGAGATGTTTTTGGAGAGAAAAATTAAAGCGACTAAGTTAAAAAACAAATGGATCTGAACAAGCAGTTATGCTTGGAAACGCTTAGATTTCTAATTCAACTGCTCTGATACCACTTGGTGGTCCCAAGTGGCATACGAAAGGGTCTAGAAGGGGGGGGGGGAGTTGAATAGACCCTTAAGTCTTTTTCGACTACAAAAATTTTCGTATCACTTTAGAAATTTGAACGCTTGGAAAGCTGAGCGCTTGGGTCAGACGCTTCAGAGTAGTTAACTTAGACTTAGTGATTTCAGCAGTTTACCAAAGTAGGGCAACACTTTAGATCGCTTAATCAGGGTTAGCACAGCGGAAATGATTTTTAGCGTTCTTTTAGATAATTTAATCGCTTTGAAATTTTATTTGTTTTTTTCAGAATAATATAATGTGATGAATATAAGACAATAAAATATAAATGACACAATAAATTGTAAGGTTCACTAGGTGATGTAATCCCAGCTACGTCCTTCTTCTCCTATTGCACTTGGAGGAATTTACTATGATGATTATCAAAGAATCACACAGAAACTTCTACAAAATAGTAAATGATGAAAATGATCTTGGGCTCCTTGATCACACAGACTTCAGCACCAATGAAGATCGTCTTCTTCAAGCTTCTCTCACTCAGAAATACTGCCTGAAAGGTTTCAGCAACTTTTCTCACTCAGATGAAAGGTTGAGGTTTGTCACTAGGGTTTGTTTGTTTTAGAGAAGATCAAACAACTTGGAATATCTCAGTTGGAGTTTGAATTTTTTCTTTGGAAGATATTTGAGATATTTGTGACTGTTTGGAATGTAGATAGAAAGCTTGAAAGGTTTTAGCTATGGGGTTTCTAAGCTTTTTCCAGAAAGAATGTACGTAAGATTTTTGGCTATAATTTCTCGTATATTCTTGTTGTTTTATATTGGGTTTTTCTGGAGCAAGGTATTTATAGGAAATTTCTTGGAAACTGTCCGTTGGACACATGTAGAAGCGTGCCTTTCACGTGGCGCGTGATCATACCTAAAGTCTGACATTCCTGGAAATTTGCTGAATCCGATTGGACGGGAGCAGCTCAAACTCTGAAATTTCTGACAGTCTGGTCAAAAGGTGGCTTGTCCACAAGTCATAGTAGCTTATCACATTTAATGCTCTTATCAGGCATTTAATGCATTTGAATTTATTTCCCGTTGGAAATAAATGTCCGTTGAATGATTGCATTTAAGTCCTTCATGACTTGAGGATTTATTTAAGGTGAATCTTACATCCATCGCTTGAGACAATTTGAGCGCTTGATCCATGTATCCTGAAATAGGTTCCTTTATCGTTTGACGGACGCTAAGAGACAAATCTTCATCTCTGGTTGACTTCAGACGCTGGTCTTCAACTTCTTCTCTAATAGACTCACCTAGAATTCTACTAGCGATTCAGTTTTTAAGACTTAGTCTAAAATCTACAAAGATAAAAAATTACAAGCCTAAACAAAATTACAAACTTTCAAACGCTTAAACAATAATCTAAGAAAAGCATAAACTTACATTTTATTTGGGGTCTAACAATGAATCCTATTTTGTCATCATCAAAACATCTAACATGAAATTTCCTAACACTTGGGTTTGATGAAATTGAGCCCAATGAGATTAATTGGAATATAATATTTAATTAGAACTAATTAATTATTTTTCGTGGAGATTAATAATTGATTAAATATTATTATTTTTTTCCTCGACTTGGAAACTACTTCATTTTGAATAAGGAATATAAATTATTTTTTTTGGAGATTAATAATTAATTCTATGATCAAATAAAAGTATTTCCAATTTTTGATGGCTTTAAATCAGAATAAAATAAAATATAGAATTCCATATTTTATGTGTTCATATTATTTTAATTAAAGGTAAATGCACTTAATTCTTAATTTCGTACATCTAAGTCATCTAGTTGGACTAGAATAATTTTAATTGAAATAGTGAATATGTGAAATCATAAGGAATTTTATAAAGGACTTTTTAGTTGGACTAAATTTTTTAATAATCAACATAAGTGATTTAATATTGTGAGCATGTATCAAATGTTGTGAGGATGTATTAATTGATGCGAGCATGTCTTATGTGATTAAAACACTAATCCTGGACTTAGGATTATATGTTTTATCTTTAATTTTATGGGTTATCAAATTTGAAGCTATTTATTATATTCTTAGAAATAATGCATGAGTTTTTTTAGGAATCGAGATAAAATAGTTCAAAGTTGATAAAGTCAAAAGGCCCATGAATGTTTAATAGGTTTAATCTATGCCTTTTGTGATGCCTTTTGTGATGACCTATTGGTTCGGGCCCTCTAGTAAAAGTTCATGATCAAGTGATGAATTTATTTATTCATTTATTTAAATTCAATGTTTATTTATATTGAAAGGCATGATTATTAGTAGTATTTTTATGCATGATCAATATAGAATAAAGCGCTATATAAATTGAATAATGTGCAAAGTGAGACCAAAATCTTTTGACGAATTAAATTCTCCCAAATAAATTATACCGAGTTAGAAAAGAATGTTTGACATCCTCACCCTCTGATAAGAGGTGTTTTTACGTGTTTTTAAGACCGTAATTCTTATGATTTGGATTCACTTATTGCTTAAATCATGTCACATTTGCATTTAATAGGTGTGTTAAGTGAATACAGGTAATAAATGAGAATACATGAAGAAAAGGGAAGAAAAACGATGTACAAAACAAGTTCAAGCATGTTTTTCAACACCTAGGCGATTTATGCATCTCCTACCACATTCGAGCGATAATTCCGTACATTTCGAGACCGACTTAGACAAAGTTTCCTTCTACAAAGTTTTAGATGAATGTCTTAGCTTCAAATGGGAACTTGAAACATCCAAATCGGAGGTTTATAGAGATAATTGTGAAGGAAATACGATTGCTGCGCCGAACAGAGAAGTACATGTGCCAGGATACGCCCCAACGCTCTCCTAGTCATGCCTAGGCATGGATAGTCCGAATGTTACTCCTTTTTCAGCCTAAATTCCAGCATTATATGATGAGTAAGAATCACTTTTGGCCATAATTCATCACATGTGTTGAGGGGTTGTCATAAGTGTGTTTCTTGGTAGATTTACTTTATGGGCGCCAAATCAGAAACAACCTCCATGTTGAAACGTAATTTAGGTATACTTAGAGACCGAATTGGACAAAATGTCCTTCTGAAAAGTTGTAGATCTACGTTTTATCTGAACATGGGGACTTGAATCATCCAATTTGGAGATCTTTGGAGAAGTTTATGAGGAAAATAATAAGATTGCGCTGGAAAGCAAGAAAATGGCAGCATGCATGTGTTTTGTTGAAGTTTTCACATGGTTAGGCTTGGTGGAATTCTTAATGGCCGAAAGTTCAACATTTTTTAGCTGGTTGGAATCTTAAAAGCCAAACTTTAAGCATCACCTTAGGTGGAATTCTCATTGGGGAACTTTAATGGGAATTCTTAATGCATACTTTAGTGGAATTTTTGGCTATAAAAGGAGGGGGAACCCATACTCTTCATCATTCACTATCAATTTCAGATTCTTAGAGGAGAGGGGGGCAGCCCCTAATCTGATTTCTCCACCATTCATCACCATTCTTCATCACTCTTGGAGGGGAAAACTAGAGGAAGGAAAAGAGCTTGGGGATTGAAGGCTCAACTTCATGATCCATCATTATTCACTTTTGAGGGAGTTTTTATAGCTTTTCATTTCAATTATGTCTATGAACATGTGTATTAATTCATTTATGTTTTTCATATTATCCATTATGAACTAAATTCATAAGACTAGGGTCATGTAAGGCCAAATTGTGATATATGCTTATAATAGATGATTGTTAAGGTTGTTCTTATATTGTTATGTGATGTGAATTTGTGTTTTTGCCTATCTTGCATATACTTGATCACTATATGTTAGAATCTTATGCCTAGGTTAATATTTCGTGAGAAAATTGACTTAGGGTGCAAGAAATTCACATCATGACCCGTAACTAATGAGGAATTGCCCTAGACATAGGTAAAGATTCCCGGGTGAAGTTGTTCGATTCAAATCGAGTGAACTCTAGTACGTTAATGCATGTTTAGTGGTTAGATTTCTGGATAGGAATATTTGGGAAATCACGATCTAAGCATAGGAGTTTATACGCGAGACATCGGTTATTCTCTACCCTTGGAGTTCTCACCATAACAATATAAGCGTAATCCTTCAACTAGAATCTTTATAAGTATAATTGATCAATTTGAACCTAGCATGTGCCTTAGTCTCCCTTTATACTTTGTGTAAAATCAATTCTGTAATCTTGTTCTTATTGTATGTATTTTACTTATAATTTACTTTAATTATATTTGTTCTTTTTTTCGTTAAAATCATAAACTAAAATTCAAGTCTCCGTGGTTCGACAACCCGGACTTTTAGTCCACTTATTACTACACACGACTAGTGCACTTGCTACAATAGCACGTTAGCTTTTAGCGTGTCAAGTTTTTGGCGCCGTTGCCGGGGACTTGTTCATTTTAGTTTTTGATTTTTCGTTTAAATTTTCCTAATTCTTAGTTCTTCGTTTATTTCTAACCTTTCTTTTATTTTATTATTCTAATTTTGTTTTTTGTGTTTAAGTGTTAGGTGTAATTTGTGGTGCATGACCCGCTCTTCTAACGAGCCTCTATACAATTTTGAGCCGGAGATAGAGCGTGTTCTTCGATCTAGTAGACGCGCTCGAGAAATGGCCGACAATCTAAATCCAAATGGGAATTTTCCCGACATAAATCTCCCGGAAAACAGGGAATGGTTGCAAAATCTATTCCAAGCTATGCAACCGGTACCTCCTCAAAGACTTCCATCGGTCCGAGAAAGTCTACCTCCAAGGGTCCACACTATACCGGGGCCCGTAGTCTTTCCAAATTTCTTTGCACCAAATTATCACATTCCGTCACACATCTTTAGCATGGTGCAAAGCGAACCCTTCTATGGAGAGGCCCATGAATCACCTCATGAGCATTTGGAGACTTTAGACGATACTCTCATGACTACCCAATTTCATCCACGGGATCTCGATGCAATTCGTCTAAGAGTCTTCCACTTCTCATTAAAGGAAAGGGCGACCATGTGGTACAAGTCTTTACCACCCCAATCCATCACAACATGGGGACAATTGGTTGATGCCTTTTTGAGCAAATTCTTTCCACCCTCCAAAATCAACGAGCTAAGGAGCAATATTAAAGAGTTTAAGCAAGGGAATCATGAGTCCTTGGCCGAGGCATGGGCTAGATATAAAAACATGCTCCGAAAATGCCCGTATCACAACCTAAAGTTGAGCGAGCAAGTACTACGATTCCATGATGGAGTCCGATCGCGCATCCGAAATAGGCTCAATGCCGGTGCCGGTGGTGATCTCCTTGGGCTCGATTGCCAAAGTGTGTGGGACAAGATTGAGCAATTAGCCCGGGAAGATGAGCTCTATCCCGATGATGAAGAGATCACACCCACTAAAAAAATTGCTCGTGTTCAAGAGTTGGAAAAAGAAGTCGGTTTGGAAACAATGGTTGGCAATGTAAACTATGTTGGAAATGCCAATCAACCTCAATTGAACTTCCATGTGCCCGAAAATTTTCCAAGGAGGCCCAATCCGGCACAAAACGCCCATATCAATATCTATCAAGCACCAAGGCCTCCATTCATCAACAATCAAGCTCAAAGGCAAGGTAATCCTCATGTACAAAGGCAAGTTAGGCCTCCTACAACCGATGAACGTCTTGATGAGGAAATAAAGAAATCGGATTCAGCAATCAACGAACTCCGTACTATGATGAAGGATTTAATGATGGATATGAAGGATTTGAAGACACAAATGGGTCAAATGGCAAAGACAATCAGCGAGAGAGCCCCGGGAACTTTACCAAGTGACACGGAAAAGAACCCGAAAGAGCAATGCTATGCAATTACCTTGAGAAGTGGCGAACAGGTAAAAGGTGATAATGTTCGCACTGATGCGCCCGAGCGCCCATCCATCCATGCTCAGGCGCCCTTGTCGCTGCGCCAAGGCGCCGATTGTCACGCCCAAGCGCCACATTCTGTATCCTCCACAGCTAGCCCTTCAACTCCAACGCATCATCCCATCGAGGTTCGTCTTCCATTTCCAAATGCACAAAAAACAAAAAAAAAGGATATGGATCAGATTTTCCGTAGGATTGTGGCGACTCTTTGTGAGGACCCGGGGAGGCTCACCATTCCGTGCACCATTGGCCCTCTTACTTTTGAAAAGGTTATTTGCGATACGGGAGCAAGTATCAATCTCCTCCCGTATTCTCTCTTCAAGAAGTTGGGCCTTGGAAATCCCAAACCGACATCAATGAGCCTCCAACTCGCCGATGGATCAATTAAGAGACCAAAGGGGATAATAGAAGATGTTATTGTACAAGTTGACAAATTCTTTTTCCGGGTTGACTTTGTGGTCCTTGATATGGAGGAAGATGTTGAGATGCCCTTGATTTTAGGAAGACCTTTCCTAGTCACTAGCAATGCCAAGATCGACATGGGAAAAGGTAAGTTATCATTGAGGGTAGGAGATGTAAAAGTGATATTTGATGCTTCTAATAACAGGAAACCATCTATAGATGATCTTACTTGTTCCAATATCGATGTTATTAACCCTTCTCTTGATGAGAAATGTGCAAATGACAAGGCTAAGGGCACACTCGAGTTGGAGGATGAGATTCCCTATGATAAACACAACAAAGAGGGAAAAGAAGATTTATGCATGAAATACATTCCACCCCATCGCCGTGCTCGTAAGATTGAAAAGACTCATCCAATACAAAGGGCTTATTGCAAAATCCCGCAATATGAGTGGAAGCAAGTAGAACATGGAGCTAAAAGGAGGCATGACAAGGAATTGGTCGTGTTAAATGGACCACCTATTTGAACCTCAAAGAGCACAAAGTCGAGCTACCGACTCTAAAATAGCGCTTCTTGGGAGGCAACCCAAGTTTGTAAGTTTGTTTTTCTTTTTGATTTTGTTTTTGTTTTGTTTAGTTTGTTTCTTTATGTTGTGTTCAAACATGCACTTTTAGCATGTATGTTTTCTTATGCTTGATGGTTTGAAAAGTTGAAGTGTTAGATATGATGCAAATTTGGACCATGCTCATTTTACTCGAGAGGAGGAGAAGCTATAGGATTATGTATTGGAAGTTTAAGGATGTTTTTCAACATCCTTGGTTGTAAGTGTTCTTTTACCTTTGTGTATGCATGTTGTAACAATATTGGGGACAATGTTGGATTTAAGTTTGGGGGTAGAAGAGTATCTATTTTGAATATTGAAAATGCAATCCTAATTTTTAACTTGAATTTGGGGAAAGTTTGTTTGATATCATGTTTATATGCTTCTTTGTTGAGAAAATCAAGCATGAAAAATTTTTAGTCCTTCCAATTGATGCATTGAAATTGATTGACTTGGAAAAATGGCATGAATTCTTGAAATAATTTGAATTTAATGGAATATATATCTTTGAAATTGCTCGTGGAGACCTTAAACTAGAATTGATTCTTTAGATGATTCACAATGCACTTAAATCAAAGGTAGAGGAGTTGAGAGGATAACCATCTTGAGACACTTAAGGAATTATTCCCAAAAATATTAACTTAGATTTCTCATAAAGTTATAAGTTGAGTAGTAATTTTATATGCTAACAATGAATTGAAAAGGTTGAATTTTGGTATGACCAAAAGTGGTCAGGCTAATACGTACCGGAGGTGAAAAGTTTCATACCTATATACTGTACTATTATGCTAATTTGAGCTATGCTCAAGCCAAAAAAAGTGAATTGTTTAAAAGATTTAGTTTTATTTCGTGGCCTTTGATACTCGAGTGATTAAATCCTTAGGAGTGTCTCTACACTTAATGCCCCAAAACTATCTAGTTTGGGAGTCATTGGTCTAAAGCTTGCTACGTGGGTGTCATAGAAAGCCTAATGGAATAAAACATTGCACATGATCTAGCCTTAATGAAGTTTCAATGGAAATTTCATATGAATTGAAAGTTAAATGTTTGAGATAATGAAATTTAAATGGCTATGAGATTTTCTATAATTCTTGTGCTTTGCGTTTGATCGAAAGTTGATAGATATGGGATTAATGTCCAAAATTTGGTAAGGATGCCTCTCGACTATAATACCTTAGATTTATTTTTCACTACACCCTAGAGAGTCTTTTCAAGTATTGGTGTCACATGAGCAAAAGTAGTTGATATGTATATATATATTTGTGAACTTTAAAAGGTTGATTTTATGTCATTCATTCTTGTTGATCATATTGAGATGTGTTGATTCGGTTGGGATTGAAAATTTGCTAGATTTTGTGGGTATATCTTATGCAAACCCTCACGAGACTATAACTCGTCCTTTGAGGTAACTCAAAGGTTTAAAGGCTTGTTGCACCCGCTAAGTGCAATCGTTTACTCCACGAAAGTGAGTTAGTTAGTTGTTTTGTTTTCTCCCATTGAATGATGTTGGTCTTGCCTTATAGCTCTTATTGCTCGAGGTCGAGCAATTGATAAGTTTGGGGGTGTTGATAAGAGGTGTTTTTACGTGTTTTTAAGACCGTAATTCTTATGATTTGGATTCACTTATTGCTTAAATCATGTCACATTTGCATTTAATAGGTGTGTTAAGTGAATACAGGTAATAAATGAGAATACATGAAGAAAAGGGAAGAAAAACGATGTACAAAACAAGTTCAAGCATGTTTTTCAACACCTAGGCGATTTATGCATCTCCTACCACATTCGAGCGATAATGCCGAACATTTCGAGACCGACTTAGACAAAGTTTCCTTCTACAAAGTTTTAGATGAATGTCTTAGCTTCAAATGGGAACTTGAAACATCCAAATCGGAGGTCTATAGAGATAATTGTGAAGGAAATACGATTGCTGCGCCGAACAGAGAAGTACATGTGCCAGGATACACCCCAACGCTCTCCTAGTCATGCCTAGGCATGGATAGTCCGAATGTTACTCCTTTTTCAGCCTAAATTCCAGCATTATATGATGAGTAAGAATCACTTTTGGCCATAATTCATCACATGTGTTGAGGGGTTGTCATAAGTGTGTTTCTTGGTAGATTTACTTTATGGGCGCCAAATCAGAAACAACCTCCATGTTGAAACGTAATTTAGGTATACTTAGAGACCGAATTGGACAACATGTCCTTCTGTAAAGTTGTAGATCTACGTTTTATCTGAACATGGGGACTTGAATCATCCAATTTGGAGATCTTTGGAGAAGTTTATGAGGAAAATACTAAGATTGTGCTGGAAAGCAAGAAAATGGCAGCATGCATGTGTTTTGTTGAAGTTTTCACATGGTTAGGCTTGGTGGAATTCTTAATGGCCGAAAGTTCAACATTTTTTAGCTGGTTGGAATCTTAAAAGCCAAACTTTAAGCATCACCTTAGGTGGAATTCTCATTGGGGAACTTTAATGGGAATTCTTAATGCATACTTTAGTGGAATTTTTGGCTATAAAAGGAGGGGGAACCCATACTCTTCATCATTCACTATCAATTTCAGATTCTTAGAGGAGAGAGGGGCAGCCCCTAATCTGATTTCTCCACCATTCATCACCATTCTTCATCACTCTTGGAGGGGAAAACTAGAGGAAGGAAAAGAGCTTGGGGATTGAAGGCTCAACTTCAAGATCCATCATTATTCACTTTTGAGGGAGTTTTTATAGCTTTTCATTTCAATTATGTCTATGAACATGTGTATTAATTCATTTATGTTTTTCATATTATCCATTATGAACTAAATTCATAAGACTAGGGTCATGTAAGGCCAAATTGTGATATATGCTTATAATAGATGATTGTTAAGGTTGTTCTTATATTGTTATGTGATGTGAATTTGTGTTTTTGCCTATCTTGCATATACTTGATCACTATATGTTAGAATCTTATGCCTAGGTTAATATTTCGTGAGAAAATTGACTTAGGGTGCAAGAAATTCACATCATGACCCGTAACTAATGAGGAATTGCCCTAGACATAGGTAAAGATTCCCGGGTGAAGTTGTTCGATTCAAATCGAGTGAACTCTAGTACGTTAATGCATGTTTAGTGGTTAGATTTCTGGATAGGAATATTTGGGAAATCACGATCTAAGCATAGGAGTTTATACGCGAGACATCGGTTATTCTCTACCCTTGGAGTTCTCACCATAACAATATAAGCGTAATCCTTCAACTAGAATCTTTATAAGTATAATTGATCAATTTGAACCTAGCATGTGCCTTAGTCTCCCTTTATACTTTGTGTAAAATCAATTCTGTAATCTTGTTCTTATTGTATGCATTTTACTTATAATTTACTTTAATTATATTTGTTCTTTTTTTCGTTAAAATCATAAACTAAAATTCAAGTCTCCTTGGTTTGACAACCCGGACTTTTAGTCCACTTATTACTACACACGACTAGTGCACTTGCTACAATAGCACGTTAGCTTTTAGCGTGTCACCCTCCATAGGCTTTCTAAAATTAGAATTACTATAAATGTGTAATGCTTCCCAGTTATGGGGGTTATACATTTAGAAATAATTTGAAATTTTATAAAGTGCATGCAAATGGCTTAATCGAAACATATTTCACCCCAGAAACCTGTTCGGTTGCAAGGTGAAATTCAAATGTTAGATTATAGGAGTTAGTGGGATAAACTCGGGTAGTTCACGAACCTAGAAATCGAATGGGTTGCGATTTGGTGAACTATGGGGAAACGTATTGAAACATTTATTGGATAAATTGATATTAGATATCACTTCAAATAATTAATGGGCCAGAAACCGGTTAGGTTGCAACCTATTTAATTAATTGAGGACCTCAATACCTGCTGTGGAATCGATGCCAATGATGATTCGCGATTTTCACATGGGAGTGTGGGATTCGAAAAATGCAGTGGGAGCCAAGATAAATTTTAAGTCCTTAATTTTTCTTGGTTAAGTCAAAACAAGTAATCTAATAAATTTGGTTTATTTCTGCAATCAATTTCTCGTTTATCTCTCTCAAATATGACAAACCCACTTTCAATTCTACTTGAAAAGAATACTCTGACTGGACCCAATCATGTGGACTGGCTTAGAAATTTGAGGATTGTCCTCAATATGGAATCACTGGGATACGTCTTGGAGGCTGATATCGCGGCGGCTCCTGCTAGAACACGTGCCAATGAGGAAGAGGTCCAAGCCCATGAAAAATGGATTAAGGACGACCTCCGGGTGAGAGGATACATGGTGGGATCTATGACTAATGATCTTCAAAGGTCACATGACAAGATGCCCACTGCAAGAGCTATCCTAGCTCACCTGGTAGAGCTCTATGGAGAGCATAGTCGAACTGCACGATATGAGATATCAAAAGAGCTCTTCGGAGCCAAGATGAAAGAAAGTGAGATGGTTGGTGATCATGTCCTCAAAAGGATTTCGAGGATCGAGAAATTGGAAGCTGTCGAATTCACCATGAATGCCACCCTTCAAACTGACTTAATCTTGCAGTCTCTTCCTGATTCCTTCTCCCAATTTGTGGTTAACTTTAACTGCAATGAGATCGAGTGTAATTTAGCTGGGCTAGTGAACAAGTTGGTTACTGCACAATCTCAAATGAAACCAAAAGGAAAGGAAACTACCTTGGTCATCTCTTCTAGATCCAAAAAGTCTAAGAAGAAGAAGAACAAGAAAAAGTTTGGTGAGCTTGGAGCTCAAGGGGGTACCAAGAAGGGTAAGGGAACGGCTCAAGGGTTTTACAAGAGCAAAGGACCTAAGAAAACGGATAGATGTCTCGAGTGCGGTGAGCTTGGCCACTGGAAGAGAAACTGTCCCAAATTAGGCAAAGGCGCAAAAGGTATGGAACTATTAGTTTTTGAAACTAACTGTTCTATAACCGCATTTTCTACTTCGTGGATTCTGGACTCAAGGGCTAGTGCCCATGTTTGTTGTTTGGATCAAGATCTACAGAGAAGTAGAAAGCTGGGCCGAGAAGAAGTGATGATCAAAGTAAGCAGCGGGAAAAGCGTCGCAGCTACTAGGATCGGATCTACTTCTCTTTATTTGAATTCTGAACATTTACTGTTTTTAGATAATGTTTTGGTTTTGCCCAAGGGGTTTAAGAACATTGTGTCTATTCCTATCTTAGTTAAGATTGGATATACATTCCGTTTTTCTAAATTAAATTGCGACATTTATTATGGAAATAAATTAGTTGGCAATGCATGTTTAGTTAATGTTTTGTATTATTTAAATGTCCATAATTCATCTGATGTTAATGTTGTAACACGTAAATGTGGTAGGCAAGAAACTAACTTAAGACTCAAGTGGCATCTTAGACTAGGCCATGTCGGAGAGCACAAGATTCACAAAATGGAAAAAGATGGGCTTTTAAGCTCACTAGGATCGGACCCTATTCCTACGTGTGAATCATGTCTCTTAGGCAAGATGGCTAGATCCCCCTTCATAGGGACTTTTGAAAGGGCTATGCAAGTCTTAGGATTAGTGCATACCGACGTCTGCGGACCATTTGGAGAAATGGCTCGTGGAGGTTTCTACTACTTCATGACTTTCATTGACAACCATTCAAGATTTGGTCTAGTGTATCTGATGAAGCAAAAGTCTGAATCCTTTGAAAGATTTAAAGAGTTCAAGGCCTTAGTAGAAAATCAAACTGGGCAAAATATAAAAACTCTACGATCGGATCGTGGAGGAGAATATATGAGTGCCGAGTTTGATGAATTCCTAAGACAATAAGGAATAATGTTACAACTAACACCACCAGAAACTCCTCAACTGAATGGAGTAACCGAGCGAAGAAATCGAACACTGTTGGACATGGTTCGTTGCATGCTTAGTTACATTGATTTACCCATTTCGTTGTGGGGATACACGCTCCTTACCGCTGCTCATTTTTTGAACAGATGTTCCTCCAAATCCGTTCCTCAAACTCCGCATGAGATGTGGAATAATAGGAAACCGAGTCTTAGTCATATTAAGATAGGGATGCCCCGCTTATGTCAAGAAGACTAAAGTGGATAAATTGGAGGCAAGATCCTTAATGAGACGTTTCATTGGTTATCCTGAAGATTCCATGGGATTCTTCTTTTACCTGCATGATGATCAAAACATCATCGTGGCCCTACAAGCTCACTTCCTTGAAGATGAGTTCATCTTGGAAGGGGGCATAGGTAGGAAAATTGTTCTAGAAGAACAAAATGAAACTCCCTCAAATACATCTGTTCAAGAACCGAGGCCTGAACCCATAGTAGCATAACCACCACGTAGATCTGGTAGAATACCGCATGAACCAGAGAGGTATGGGTATCTATTGCAGGGGGAGCGAGAGTTTCGCACTGTAGTACAAGAAGGTCATGAAGATGATCCTTGTACTTATGATCAAGATGGTGGATGTCGACGCTTCAAGATGGAGAGAAGCCATGGAAACAGAAATGGACTCTATGCAATCGAACCATGTCTGGACTTTGGTAGATCATCCTGAAGGTATAAAACCAATAGGATGTAAGTGGATCTACAAAAGAAAGATAGGTAGCGATGGCAAGGTTGACACCTTTAAAGCCAGGCTTGTAGCGAAAGGGTATAGTTAAAGAGAAGGAAAAAAGTGGCTATGATAAAGTCCATACTAATTCTGTTATCCATAGCTGCATACTTAGATTATGAGATATGGCAAATGGATGTCAAAATGGCCTTTCTAAATGGATTCCTTAAGGAGGATATCTATATGGAACAGCCAAAGGGTCTTGTGTCCGAGTCAAATATCCATAAAGTATGTAAACTTGAGAGGTCCATTTACAGTCTCAAGCAAGCATCTAGAAGTTGGAATCTCCGTTTTGATGAAGAAGTTAAGGGATATGGCTTCATCAAAGAACCAAGATGAACCATGTGTCTACAAGAAGACTAGTGGGAGCAAACTCTTGTTCTTAGTACTATATGTGGATGACATTCTATTTATAGGAAATAACATAGGAATGCTCACTACTGTAAAGAAATGGCTTTCGAGTATGTTTTCCATGAAAGACTTGGGAGAATCCACATACACTCTAGGAATTCGCATCTACAAGGATAGAACGAATAGAAGGATAGGCCTTTCTCAAGCCCTTTACTTAGAAAAGGTCCTAAAGAGGTTTAGGATAGACAACTCTAAGAAAGGGTTTCTCCCAATGAGGCATGGAGTACACTTATCCAAGTCTATGTGTCCTCAAAGTAAGGAAGATAGACAAGAGATGAGTAATGTACCCTATATTTCTGCAGTTGGTAGCCTGATGTATGCAATGTTGTGTACTAGACCCGACATTGCCTTTGCTGTGAGGGTGGTGAGTCAATTTCAGGCAAACCCGGGAAAGAAACATTGGATAGCTATGAAGAATATCTTAAAGTATCTGAAAAGAACTAAGGATATGATTCTCATCTATGGAGGTGGAGAGCTGAAGATGGAAGGTTATTCTGATTCAGACTTTCAGTCTGATGTTGATGACAGAAAATCCACTTCAGGGTTTATTTTTATTACTCAATGGTGGAGCGGTGTCTTGGAAGAGCTCCAAGCAAAGCACAACCGCGGATTCCACCACTGAAGCAGAGTATGTAGCAGCCTCAGAGGTAGCGAAAGAATCTGTTTAGATGAGGAAGTTTCTTAGAGAACTTGGAACGGTCCCTAGTCCTCAGCTCCCGTTGCCACTTTATTGTGATAACAATGGAGCGATAGCGCAAGCCAAGGAGCCGAGGTCTCATAACAAGTCCAAACATATTGAGAGAAGATTTCACATCATCAAGGAGATCGTTGGCAGAGGAGAGATGGCAGTGCAGAAAATAGCCTCCACCGACAATATAGCTGATCCGTTCACCAAATCACTACCTCAGGCTGTTTTGGACCAACACCTAGAAAGGATGGGTATTAGATACCACAATGAGTGGCATTGAGTGCAAGTGGGAGATTGTTAGGATTAAGCCCTCAGATGCTATAGAGGATAGAATGTATAGCGCATATATCTTGTATTGAACTTAAACTTTCTGAAATAAAAAGCATTATTGAGTTTTCACTTAATTCTTATCTGCATCTATAAGTTGTGTAAAACATTTTGTCCATGTTTTCAGTGCGATCCCTCTACTTCCTATGGGACAGGAAGATTGGCACTAGAGAGATCGATCTTGATTACTAAAATAAGTTCGAAAGTAATATGAAGTCTTTAATGGACAAATAAAGACTTAGGATACTTGTACAATCTTAGCTCCGACATGGGAGTGCATGTCTGGTATCATGGAATGATAGGAGATTAAGATTGTAGACACGTCAGTGGAACTGATATGTTCGAACACGACTCGCATCGGTTCTGTCACATAGGTTTTCACTCTGTGACTGTCAATGACGGAACTGATTATGCGTAATAGGTATATGACACGCTAAAAACTAACGTGCTATGATAGCAAGTGCACTAGACGTGTGTAGTAATAAGTGGACAAAAAGTCCGGGTTGTCGAACCACAAGGACTTGAATTCTAGTTAATGATTTTCGATAAAAGAAAAGACAATTAAAGTAAAGAGCAAGAAAAAGATTAAACAAACGAAGAACCAAAGAGAAACGGACTATAGGTTAATCTCACGTATGATAAAATGACTAAGGCACATGCTACAACCGAATCTACTCGTCAATATATATGAGCTACTCTTCGAATTATTAGACTCCTATTGCTTTGGTGGAAACTCCTAAATTAACTATTACCCGATGTCTCGGCACATAATAATCCTATGATTAGTTGACGGTTCTCTAAATATGTCTATCCGAGAATCTAATCAAAAATCACGCATTAACGTTCTAGAGCTTCCCCGAACGAATCCGGCTAACAACACCCGGGAATCTTTACCTATTTCTAGGGCAATCCCTCATTTGTTTCGGATGATGTGTTAATTCTCTTGCACCCTAATCTATTTTCTCTCGAACATCTAGATTAGGCAAGATAGCAAGCATATGGTGATCAAACACATGATTGGAATAAAAGCATAGAATTAACACACAAAGCAATAGGAGAATTAATACAAAGAGCAACTTCACATATATTGATTCATAAATTTGGCCTTCACATGGCCTTAGTTCTACAATATTAGCCTCTCATCAAAGCCTTAAGAAAATCTAATACAAACATATACATACTCATGGAAATAAACATGTAAATGCAAATAATTAAAACTCCCTCAATTGATTGATGATGGATCTTTGCTCTTGATCTTCAATCCTTAGCTCCTCTCTCTTTGTTCCCCTCCAAAAGTGATGAAGAAAATGGTGATGAATGATGATGAGTGAAAAGTGATGGATAAAATTGCCTCTCTCTCCCTCCTCCTCAAGATGTTCTCTTCGGTCAATTGCCCCCTAGGATCCTTAAGAAGACCACCACAAATCAGCTCCTCATGTGTATGTCCCCCCTAGTGTCCCCTCCACTACTCTTAAAGTGAGTAGTATAAAATTCCCAAAAGTAGATCTAGTAAGAAACATACTTATGACATCCCCCCCATACATGTGATGACCTCTTGGCTTTAAATGTTCCATTCCCCCATCAAATGATGATCTTTTGGCTGAAAGGAATCAAATCTCGGATGTGGCCACGCCTAGGCGCGGGATTTATGGCGCTCGGGCGCCCAAATCAGAATGTTGGGAGTATTTGCCTCTGTCTGGCGCAGTATTTGTATTTCCTTCATAACTCTCTCCACAAAACTCCGATTTGGATCATTCAAGTCCTCATTTGAAGCTAACACATAGTTCTACAACTTTGTAGAAGGAAAAGTCATCCAATTCGGTCTCTAAACATACGGAAAAAGCGCTCGAACGTGAAAAGTGGTGCTGATACGGCGCCCGGGCGTGGGCAAGATGGCGCCTAGGCGTAGGGGTGCATAGCAATTTGGCCTAAACTTGTTTTATATGTCATTTTTCATCCCGTTCTTTGATTGTATCCATTTAAGACCTGAAATCACTTAATGCACGAATTAAACGCACATGTGGCAAGAATCAAGCGATAAATGAACCTAAGACATAAACGCAAAGGGGCTTAAAAACACGTAAAAATGCCTCTTATCAACACCCCCACACTTATCAATTGCTCGTCCTCGAGCAATAAGAGTTCTAAGATAAGGAAACATCATCAATCAAAGAGAGAAACAAAAAGAAAACTACCTAACTCACTTTCGTGGAGTAAACGGTTGCATTTAGCGAATGCAACAAGCCTTTGAACCTTTGAGTTACCTCAAAGGACGAGTTATAGTCTCGTGAGGGTTTGCAGACGATATACCCACAAAATCGAAAGATTTTCAACCCCGATCACTCAACGTAAATTACAATGATTAATAGCACACAATGGTATGAATTCATCTGTTTAAGCTCATATTACAAATATATACACATCACACATTTGCTCATGTTACGCCTTAACATTGAAAAGATCATCCTAAGGGTGTAGTGTAATAAATCTCAAGTATTATAGTCAAGTGGCATTCTTACCACTTTTCAAACATTAACCCCATATTTATCAACTTTTGATTATTCACATGGTACGAGAATTGAATACAACTTCATAGCCACTTAAAAATTTATCACTTCATTCCACTTTCGGATTTATCTTATGCACTTTCAACTCGAAACATTAGAGGCTAGACCATGTGCAATGTTTGATCCTCTTAGGCTTTCTATGACACCCGTGTAACGAGTTTTAGGCCAATAACTCCTAAACCAGATGGCTTTAGGGTATCAAATGTGGAGACATTCCTAAGGGCTTAATCACTCGAGTGTCAAAGGCCACAAAATCAAACTAGGTCCTTATTCACTTAACACTTGCATTGGCTTGAGCTTAGCTCAAATTAGCAAAATAGTACAGTATTCTAGGCATGGTGCTCTTCGCCCCCAGTATCTATTAAGCCTGACTTTTTTCAGTCATACCAATGTTCAACCTCTTTTTATTATTATTAAGCACACGAAGTTAACGTTCTCAACTCATACACATGTGAAAATTCTAAGTTGATATTTCCGGGATCAAGCCTTTAAGTGTTTCAAAATGATTGCCCACTCAACTCCTCTACCTTCGATTTAGGTGCATATGTGAATCATCTTAAGGTTAATCTAGTCTAGTTAGGATCCCATAAGCAAGGAACGATGTGTATAGCCATTAAAAACCAAATTGATAGAGAAAACATACCATGTATTCAAATTAACCATGCTCAATGCCTCAAGTGAAGGGTTGAAATTCTATACAAAAAAATAAATTAAAATTTCACACATTTCACATGTAGAGCCCAAACTTGACCAAACTTGGACCGAAATATGTAAAACATGAATCAACATGACTATAATGGATCTAGTATACCCCCCACACTTATCATGAACATTGTCCTCAATGTTTGAAAAAGAAAAGGGCAAAGTTCACGTCACCATAGGGAAGCTGAAAAGCAAACCCGAGTCCACTTAAGGCAATCAAGTCCATGGATGGCAATCACTGTGTCGATCACTACATAGGTAAACAAATGCTAGCCATACAGAGCATCAAACATTGGATAGAATAGAATAAAACAAAACGAGATAAACAAAAAAAATGAGAAACATGCATGGAAGGAAAACATCAAGCATCCAAACATAAAACATAAAATATCCAACATCCCAACAAAAGATATCCAAAAAATAAAAAGAAACATGCATGGAAATAAAACAAGATAAGCCAAATCGGTGGTGCCAAAACGGTCAATGTAATCCTCATCCTCGCCGCCGAGATCATCCAAATCAATCAATGGGCTACCCTCATCATTATGAGCCTCATCATCACCTCCGTCAGGAACGAGAGCACCTGACTCGTGCATATCTGCGGGCTGCTGAGGCGGGGGGTGCGGGTAAGGTGGAGGAGCAGAATAATCAAACGGCCCCCAACCGACAAACGCATCATGCTCTACAAAAAGCTGACGGAAATAAGCACAAGTGTCGGACATGACCACCCTCATCTCATCTCGCAACTCCTCCCTCAATTCATCCTTTAATTGTCTAATGGCGGCGGCATCCATAGGTGGAAACTGTGGGGAGCTAGTAGACTGGGATGAAGATGGGCGAGGCCTCTTTGAAGTAGCTGGTGGTGGAGGAGCCTGGGAGTCGTCATCTACCACGGTGAGATAAGAACCAGGAAGCTCAGTACGCTCCAAAGGAAATGTGGGAACCTTAGCCGCCTTGCATAAAGCTGTGATCAGTGACGGGAGAATGATGGGAATCTTCCGAGTGGGACCTTCTCCCTTTTGCTTAGCCAATTCTTTGTTAATCAATGGCCCTAACTCATTCTTCAACTTCTAAAGTGGTCCGTCAAAGACTTGTGGATTACCCGGGCAAAGTCCACAGCTTTCTTGGACATAATAGCGTAGATGAGGGTGGCCCGTTCCTTGTTTGCCTCTGATCGATTGGTACTCGGCATTAAATTGAATCGGATGAAGTCGAGCCAGAAAGCAGCCTCGGGTAATAGAGCCCTACGGGGGACATGAGCTTCTCCGGGTACCCATTCCCACCCCTCTCGGCCAATAACCTGCAAAATATCCGACAGGCTAACTCGGAGGCGCCCTGCATTGTAAAGAGTGGTGAACTCGCATGTCTGAGGGGTCGGGGTGCCTATGCTCTCCCTAATCTGTCTCAACTCATAATTGACATGTTTGCCCCGGACCAAAAGGGTAGTCCCCAGCCATCCTCGTGTCTCAATCTCATCATAAACCCCGGAGCTGAAGAATTCCAGAACCCAAGGAAGATGAATGGCCTCGGGCTTTTGACAAAAAAACTGTAAGCGATGAAATTGTATCAATTCGTGCACAGAGGGCTGTCCCCGGGTGGTTAAATAGTGCTCCTTAATAAGGGTGCGGGGGGTGCTCAAACTCTGACACATAATTTGGACTTGGGGTTTTCAAAACGGGTATTATCGGGAGTCTCGGGCTCATTAGAGGAACCCTCACCCACTTTTTTCTTACCCTTGGACGGTCTGTTGGTAGTTCTCGTCATTTGCAACAACAATTATCAACTTCTTAACTACTCAAATCAACCCAAATGCAACCAACCAAATACAACAATCTTCAACGCCAAACACAGACCAAAATCAGAGCAACCCACACTTGGCAACAATCCACAAATTCAATTTCAACCCACAAATTGATAACAACCCACGGATTTAGCAACAATAGACCATCCAATTCAACAACATCAACCCCCAATTTTTTATTACAACCCACAAATTCAATTTCAAGCTCTCAAATGCAATAACAACAAAAAATTCAATCTACAATCGGCCAATGCCCCAATTAATCCTCAATATATAACGCAAGGCACCTACTCGTCGGCTATGAATCGGAAATGGAAGAAGGGTAAAGCCAAAACTCACCTTTTATCCCCAAAATTTTCACACCGAGTCGATGTGAAAGAAGAGCCTCTTGTGCAACGAATTATGTTGATGGAAAGTGGCGGTGAAATCCGGTGGAAATGGCCGGAAATGGTGAGGAAATCGCCGGAAATCGCGTGGGAGAGGAGTTGTGAAGATTTTGGGAGAATTTTGACCGTTTTGACCCACATATGTGTTAAATTCAGAATCGGGCGCCTAGGCGCGCGACACAGCTTACCTGGATTCCTTTGGGTGGTAATGCCCGCGCCTAGGCGGGCGTTTCTCGGCGCTTGGGCGCCCCTTTCAGAATCGGGCGCCTAGGCGCCTGATTTCTCGGCGCTTGGGCGCCCCTTTCAGAATCGGGCGCCTAGGCGCCTGATTTCTCCGCGCTTGGGCGCGCAGTTCTGAATAGTTTTGTAACGAATTTCATTTCCTGTTTCAAAAGGGAAGAGACAAAACACTTAAAACACAAACTAACAAAGATGTAAGGTTAGAAAATAAAGCAACAAACGGAATAATAAGGGAAAAAGAAAAGGAAACGGAAAGAAAACATGGGTTGCCTCCCAAGAAGCGCTAGTTTAGAGTCATTAGCTCGACTGAAAGCGAAGAATCACGAAGGGTCCGCGAGGATGAAGGACTCTTTGTCTCTTGGTCCATCCATCCCTAAGTAAGGTTTTAGACGTTGAGCGTTGACCAAGAAAGTATGTCCTTTATCTGTTGTAAGCTCGACGGCGCCGGATGGATAGACCTGGGAAATCAAAAATGGTCCCGACCATCGAGACTTAAGCTTCCCGGGGAAGAGTCGGAGTCGAGAGTTGTATAGCAACACCCGCTCTCCCTTGTGGAATTCCCGGGGGAGAATATGTTTGTCATGCCACATTTTGGTCCGCTCCTTATAGAGTTTTGCGTTCTCATAGGCAAGATGACGCCATTCTTCGAGCTCGTTGAGTTGTAGCAAACGTTGTGTACCTACACTTTGAGAGTCAAAATTTAGAAACTTAATGGCCCAATAAGCACGATGCTCGAGTTCAACGGGCAAGTGACATGTTTTACCAAAAACAAGACGATACGGGGACATGCCAATTGGGGTTTTATAGGCGGTCCGATAAGCCCAAAGAGCATCATCCAATTTAAGGGACCAATCCTTTCTTGATGCGTTGACAGTTTTTTCTAAAATACGCTTAATCTCCCTATTCGAGACCTCCACTTGGCCACTAGTTTGTGGGTGGTATGGGGTCGAAATTTTATGCTTCACCCCGTACTTGGTCAATAAAAGTTCAAACTGCCTGTTGCAGAAGTGGGTGCCCCCGTCACTAATGATGGCTCGGGGAGTTCCAAATCGAGTAAAAATATGTTTCTTCAGAAAACGAGTGACAACCCGAGCATCATTAGTAGGCAAGGCCACGGCTTCCACCCATTTGGAGACATAGTCTACCGCAACAAGGATATATTTATTTGAACAAGAACTGGGGAAAGGGCCCATGAAATCCACACCCCATACATCAAACAACTCACACTCTAACATGCTATTTAAGGGCGTTTCATGATGTTTAGAGATGTTCCCCATTCGTTGACAGCGATCACAAGATTTGACATAATGATGTGCATCTTTAACAAGAGTAGGCCAGAAGAAACCTGATTGGAGGATCTTAGCTACCGTTTTGGAAGGCCCAAAATGGCCACCTACCGCCATATCATGACAATGAGATAGGATAGCATGCACGTCCGTTTCGGGTATGCAACGTCGAATTAAACCATCTGCACAAACTTTGAATAAAAAGGGTTCGTCCCAAAGATATTGCTTTACATCAGATAGAAATTTCTTCTTTTGATGAAAAGTGATATCCGGGGGAAGACGGCCCGTAACAATGTAATTGGCAAAGTTAGCATACCAAGGTGAAATTTTTTCAGAAATAGCAAGGAGGTGTTCATCTGGGAATTCCTCACGAATTGGTGTCTCATCTAACGGATCATTCACTAGCTCTAATCGTGAGAGGTGGTCGGCTACTACATTTTCGGTGCCTTTCTTGTCTTTTATCTCTAAATCAAATTCTTGGAGTAACAAAATCCACCTAAGGAGTCTTGGTTTAGCATCTTTCTTGGCAAGCAAATATTTTAAAGCCGAATGATCGGTGTAAACTATCACTTTGTTTAGCACGAGGTAAGAGTGGAATTTATCGAATGCAAAGACTATGGCGAGTAATTCTTTTTCCGTGGTGGCATAATTCAATTGTGCATCGTTAAGAGTTTTACTAGCATAGTAAATGGTTCGAAATACCTTTTCCTTCCTTTGGCCAAGGACCGCTCCAACCGCGGTGTCACTCGCATCACACATCAATTCGAATGGTAAGCTCCAATCGGGGGATGACATGATAGGGGCGGAAACTAAGCGTTCCTTCAAATCAAGAAAGGCCTGCATACAAGAAGAATTGAAATCAAAAGGTGCATCTTTAACAAGCAAATTAGACAACGGTTTCGCAATTTTAGAGAAATTCAAGATGAATCGCCTATAGAAACCAGCATGCCCGAGAAAACTCCTAACAGCTTTTACCGATGTGGGTGGGGGAAGTTTTTCAATGACCTCAATCTTGGCTTGGTCCACTTCGATCCCTTTTTGAGAGATCTTGTGGCCAAGTACAATCCCCTCCCGGACCATTAAATGGCATTTTTCCCAATTCAAAACAAGGTTGGTTTCTTCACAACGTTTAAGCACAACATTTAGATGAGCAAGACAAATATCAAAAGTTGTTCCGAAAACAGAAAAGTCATCCATAAAAATTTCAAGGAAATCTTCAACCATATCATGAAAAATAGCCATCATGCATCTTTGAAAAGTGGCCGGGGCATTACACAAGCCAAATGGCATCCTTCTATAAGCAAATGTGCCATAAGGACAAGTGAAAGTGGTTTTCTCTTGGTCCTCAGGATCTATGGCAATTTGATTATAGCCGGAGTAACCATCTAGAAAACAATAGAAATCATGCCCGGCTAATCGTTCAAGCATTTGGTCAATAAAGGGGAGGGGGAAATGATCCTTACGTGTGGCATCATTCAACTTACGGTAATCTATACATACACGCCACCCACTAATTATACGAGTTGGGATAAGCTCATTATTCGCATTCTCAATTACCGTTATTCCCCCTTTCTTAGGCACCACTTGGGTAGGGCTCACCCACGCACTATCAGAAATAGGATAGATTATACCTGAGTCGAGCAGTTTAATCACTTCCTTCTTGACTACCTCTTGGATTTGTGGGTTTGATCTCCTTTGGGGTTGGCGTGTAGGCTTGGTGGAGTCCTCCATAAGTATTTTGTGCATACATATCGCTGGACTAATGCCTTTGATGTCCGCAAGTTTCCACCCAAAAGCCCGTTTGTGAGATCTCAACACCGTCATTAATTGCTCTTCTTGTGATCCTGAAAGAGATGAGGAAATGATCAATGGGAGTGTTTCGTCATCGTTCAAGTACACATATTTAAGGTGGGAGGGGAGGGGTTTGAGTTCGAGAGAGGGGGGTTCTTCAATAGATGGGCGAGGTGATCCTGACAATGATCTATCAACTTTGATGAATCCTCCCGAATGAGAGGAAGATTTGTACTCCAAGCTTAGAACCTTTTCCACTAGATCATCTTTCTCCGAGTCCACTTGCATGGATTTCATAAGACTCTGTTCGAGAGAATTTTCAATTGTATTGTCCTGTAAATACTCAACAATCAAATGGTCAAATGTATCAATTCGATAACACGAGTCATGATCAAAAGGATGTTTAAGGACTTTGTAAACATCAAAGGTAACTTTGTCATCGCCCACATTCAAGGTAAGCTTACCATTAGCAATGTCAATTACCGCCTTACCCGTGGCTAGGAATGGTCTCCCTAGGATTAATGGTACTTCCACATCCTCTTCCATGTCGAGTACTACGAAATCAACGGGAAAATAAAACTTGTCGACTTGGACAATAACGTCTTCGATTATCCCCTTGGGCCTCTTGATCGATCGGTCGGCTAGTTGAAGGCTCATTGAGGTCGGCTTGGGATTTCCAAGGCCTAGCTTTTTAAACAGTGAGTATGGAAGAAGATTGATGCTGGCCCCCGAGTCACATAACACCTTCTTGAATGATAAGGATCCAATTGTGCATGGGATTGTGAGACTCCCGGGATCTTGGAGCTTAGTTGGCAATTTATTGAGTAATACGGCGGAGCATTCTTCCGTGAGGCACACCGTCTCATTCTCTTCCCACTTCTGCTTGTTGGAGAGTATGTCCTTGAAGAACTTCACATAATTCGGCATTTGGAGGATGGCGTCAATAAACGGAATATTAATTCTCACTTCCCGAAGGATTGCCAAAATTCGAAGAAAGCTCGGATCCATCTCCTTTTTCTTCTTTTTGTGAGCATTTGGGAAGGGGAGACGAACTTCGATAGGGGGAGAAAGCGTTGGATTAGACGGATGAAAACCTACAGAAACAGTGGGCGGCGCCTGGGCGCGTGTATCGGCGCCTAGGCGCGGATCTTCTGGCGCCTGGGCGTGCATGTCTGGGCGCTCGGGCGCGGGATGCAGAGAGTTTGCATCTGGCAGGTTTGTGGTTGGCGCCTGGGCACGTGTATTGGCGCCTAGGCGCGGATCTGCTGGCACAAAAATAGTGGGCGGCGCCTGGGCGCGTGTATCGGCGCCTAGGCGCGGATCTGCTGGCGCCTGGGCGTGCATGTCTGGGCGCTCGGGCGCGGATGTACTGGCAGTGTCATTCTCCAATTGTTTGCCACTTCTCAAGGCTATGGCATTGCATTGGGCCTTCGGGTTCTTTTCCGTGTCGCTTGGGAGAGTCCCCGGGGCTCTACCGTTAACCGCATTAGAAAGTTGCCCTACTTGTGTTCGCAAATCCTTCATCTCCATACACATATCCTTTATCATATTCCGAAGTTCGTTGAAAGATGTATCGGACTTTTTCATGTGAGCATCCAGTTTCTCATCGATTGTGGGAGGTCGCATTTGCACTTGACCTTGACCTTGTCCATTGAAATTGCCTTGCCTCGGGGGTGGGTTATTGAAGGGTGGTCGTGGAGCTTGATAGATCCCCGGTTGTGCGTTCTGTGCGGGGTTGAGCCTTTTTGGAAAATTCTCGGGTATGTGAAAGTTCACCCGAGGTTTATTTTGATTCCCCACATAATTAACATTGCCAACCTCCGGTTCCAAGAGTACTACTTCCTCAATACAAGCAACCTTTTTAGAGGATGAGGCCTCTTCATCGTCGGGGTAAAGCTCGTCTTCTCGGGCCAACTGTTTGACTTTGTCCCATACACTTTGACAATCTAACCCAAGGAGATCTCCTCCCGCACCCGCGTTGAGTCTATGCCGAATACGTGACCTAACCCCATCATAGAAATGGAGTACTTGTTCATTCAACCCAAAATTATGATCGGGACATTTACGGAGCATGCCCTTATATCTAGCCCAAGCCTCGGCTAAAGATTCATTGCTCCTTTGCCTAAACCCTTTTATATTACTCCGTAGCTCATTTATTTTTGAGGGTGGAAAGAATTTATTTAAAAAGGCATCGACCAACTCACTCCATGTTGTAATAGATTGTGGAGGTAAGGATTTGTACCATGTTGTCGCCCTATCCTTCAATGAGAAATGGAAGACTCTTAGACGAATCGCATCAAGATCACGTGGGTGATATTGAATGGTCACAAGAGCCTCATCTATGGTTTCCAAATGAGCGTGTGGTGATTCGTGTGGTTCTCCATAGAAAGGATCTCCTTGCACCATATTAAAAATGTGAGCCGGAATGTGGTAGTTTGGTGTGAAGAAATTAGGCACGACTACGGGCCCCGGAATGGTATGGACCCTAGGTGGTAAGCTACCCCGAACCGACGGGAGTTGTGGAGGAGGTACCGCTTGCATGGCTTGTAGAACACCTTGTAACCACTCCCTAGTTTCCGGTGAGTTCATGTCCGGGAAATTTCCATTTGGGTTTTGGTTGAGATTATTGGCCATTTCTCTTGCTCGCCTACTAGTCCTAAGAACTCGTTCAATTTCGGGCTCCAACTCGTATAGAGGCTTGCTTGAGGAGCGGGTCATGCACCTCAAGAACCTAACAATTAAATACAAGAACAAAATTAGACTAATCACGAAAATAAAAGAAAATCAAGAAATGAACGAAAACTAAGAATTATTAAAAATGTAAACTAAAATAAACAAGTCCCCGGCAACGGCGCCAAAAACTTGACACGCTAAAAACTAACGTGCTATGATAGCAAGTGCACTAGACGTGTGTAGTAATAAGTGGACAAAAAGTCCGGGTTGTCGAACCACAAGGACTTGAATTCTAGTTAATGATTTTCGATAAAAGAAAAGACAATTAAAGTAAAGAGCAAGAAAAAGATTAAACAAACGAAGAACCAAAGAGAAACGGACTATAGGTTAATCTCACGTATGATAAAATGACTAAGGCACATGCTACAACCGAATCTACTCGTCAATATATATGAGCTACTCTTCGAATTATTAGACTCCTATTGCTTTGGTGGAAACTCCTAAATTAACTATTACCCGATGTCTCGGCACATAATAATCCTATGATTAATTGACGGTTCTCTAAATATGTCTATCCGAGAATCTAATCAAAAATCACGCATTAACGTTCTAGAGCTTCCCCGAACGAATCCGGCTAACAACACCCGGGAATCTTTACCTATTTCTAGGGCAATCCCTCATTTGTTTCGGATGATGTGTTAATTCTCTTGCACCCTAATCTATTTTCTCTCGAACAACTAGATTAGGCAAGATAGCAAGCATATGGTGATCAAACACATGATTGGAATAAAAGCATAGAATTAACACACAAAGCAATAGGAGAATTAATACAAAGAGCAACTTCACATATATTGATTCATAAATTTGGCCTTCACATGGCCTTAGTTCTACAATATTAGCCTCTCATCAAAGCCTTAAGAAAATCTAATACAAACATATACATACTCATGGAAATAAACATGTAAATGCAAATAATTAAAACTCCCTCAATTGATTGATGATGGATCTTTGCTCTTGATCTTCAATCCTTAGCTCCTCTCTCTTTGTTCCCCTCCAAAAGTGATGAAGAAAATGGTGATGAATGATGATGAGTGAAAAGTGATGGATAAAATGCCTCTCTCTCCCTCCTCCTCAAGATGTTCTCTTCGGTCAATTGCCCCCTAGGATCCTTAAGAAGACCACCACAAATCAGCTCCTCATGTGTATGTCCCCCCTAGTGTCCCCTCCACTACTCTTAAAGTGAGTAGTATAAAATTCCCAAAAGTAGATCTAGTAAGAAACATACTTATGACATCCCCCCATACATGTGATGACCTCTTGGCTTTAAATGTTCCATTCCCCCATCAAATGATGATCTTTTGGCTGAAAGGAATCAAATCTCGGATGTGGCCACGCCTAGGCGCGGGATTTATGGCGCTCGGGCGCCCAAATCAGAATGTTGGGAGTATTTGCCTCTGTCTGGCGCAGTATTTGTATTTCCTTCATAACTCTCTCCAAAAAACTCCGATTTGGATGATTCAAGTCCTCATTTGAAGCTAACACATAGTTCTACAACTTTGTAGAAGGAAACTTCATCCAATTCGGTCTCTAAAAATACGGAAAAAGCGCTCGAACGTGGAAAGTGGTGCTGATACGGCGCCCGGGCGTGGGCAAGATGGCGCCTAGGCGTATGGGTGCATAGCAATTTGGCCTAAACTTGTTTTATACGTCATTTTTCATCCCGTTCTTTGATTGTATCCATTTAAGACCTGAAATCACTTAATGCACGAATTAAACGCACATGTGGCAAGAATCAAGCGATAAATGAACCTAAGACATAAACGCAAAGGGGCTTAAAAACACGTAAAAATGCCTCTTATCAGTATACGTGAACCTTTGACCTGAAGTATCACGCTGAAGATGCACTTGTGACATCAAGTCTTTCACTAGAGTAGTTAGACCCAATTCACCCTTTGGTGGGGTCAGCCTCGAAATGCGGACTTGATGGGCAAGTGGTAGTCTTAGTAGATATCTAATATGGGATTTGTTCTCTCATAAGTGAATGAGTATGTACCCTATGTAATTATAAATAAATAGAGATCAAAGTCTTTGGCCAAAGCACACAAGACGATTGTGCTTGGCACTAAATCGATCTCAATGATCTCGTATTTATTATGACTTATACATATGGTCAAGTACAGTGAGTTTGACATAACCATGACTCTCACTTGACCGGGGAACGTGAACAAAGGGCTTATACATATACGGTATTTACGATTGGAAGGTTTCAGAATGATCTTATCATTCATTTTCATTTGGGTTACGAAGTGGGCCACGTGACTGGCTAGGTGTTACCCACTTCCTTTGGTTTCCTCTCATTGCCAAATGAAACGAACCTAAAGAGTCGCGCTAAAGGATTGACAAAGAAAAATGAAGAAAATTAAAAATGCATTAAATGCCTGATAAGAGCAATAAATTTGATAATCTAATTTGACTTGTGGACAAGCCACCTTTTGACTAGACTGTCAAAAATTCAGAGTTCATAGCTGCTCCCATCCAATCGAAACCAGTAGGAATTCAGGAATCTCAGAGAAAAGGTATAATCATGCGCCGCGTGAAAGACACACTCTCACATGTGTCCAACGGACAGATCCCAAGAATTACCTATAAATACCTTACTTCCAGCAAACCCTAAAAAGATAGACAGATAAATATATACGTATATGCACAAGAAAAAATTTGCTGATGAAAAATTTTAGAAACTCCATAGCCAAAAATCTTTCAAGATTTTTACATACATTCCATACAGTCAAAAATATCTCAAACATCTTCCAAAGAAGAAATCTAAACTCTTACTGAGATATTCCAAGTTGTTTGATCTTTCCAAAAACAAACAAACGCTCGTGATAATACCCTCAACCTTTCAGCTAAGTGAGAAAGGTGTTGAAACAGGCAGTATTTCTGAGTGAGAGAAACTTGTAGAAGAAGATCTTCATTGCTGCTGACATCTGTGTGATCAAGGAGCCTGAGATCATCTTCACCTGTTTACTTTCTTGTAGAAGATTCTGTGTGATTCTTTGATAATCATCGTTGTAAATTCCCTCCAAGTGAAAAAGGAGAAGAAGGACGTAGCTAGGATTACATCACCTAGTGAACCTTATATATCTTGTGTCATTTAATTTTATTATTGTCTTGTTTCATATTATTTTATCTATTCTGAAAAAGACAAGTCAATCTGCTAAGCAACTCTTTAACCAAAACGAACGCTAAAGCTTTAAAATCATTTCCGCTGTGCTAACCCTGATTAAGCGATCTAAGCGTTACCCTACTTTGGTAAATTGCTGAAATCACTAAGTCTAAGTTATCTTTACTGAAGCGTCTGACCCAAGCGCTCAACTTTCTAAGCGTTCTAATCTTTAAAAGTGATACGAATTTTTGAAGTCGAAAAAGACTTTAGGGTCTATTCAACCCCCCTTCCCTTCTAGACCCTTTCGTATGCCACTTGGGACCACCAAGTGGTATCAGAGCGCTTGAAGTAGAAACCTAAGCGTTTCCGAGCGTAACTGCTTGTTTAGATCCATCTTTCTAAAACTTAGTTGTTTTAAAACTCTCTTTCTCAAAACATCTCATTATGGCTTTAAACAAAATGCCTAAGTTGGTAGAGTCAAACTATGATTCTTGGAAACTTAGAGCATTCGCGTATTTATGTTCTTGCGATAATGAAATGTGTGATGTAATTTCAGATGGCCCATTAAGATCATGAAAGTGATAACTCGAGCACCTGGAGCTGATGAAGCCACTCCAGATGGATATGTCGAGAAACCTAAGTTAGAATGGACGCCTGATGATCGAAAAAGAGCAAATCTAGATAATGTTGGACGAAGTGCACTTTACTCAGCATTAGGAAACAATGATGCATTATTCAACAAGATCAAGTAATGTAAAACTTCCAAAGAAATATGGGATAAGTTGACTATAGTGTGTGAAGGTTCAACACAGATAAAGGAGCCCGAGATCATTTTCACCCATTTACTATCTTGTAGAAGATTCTGTGTGATTCTTTGATAATCAACATAGTAAATTCCCTCCAAGTGAAAAAGGAGAAGAAGGATGTAGCGGGGATTATATCACCCAGTGAACCTTATATATCTTGTGTCATTTACTTTTATTATTTTCATGTTTCATATCATTTCATCTATTCTGAAAAAGACAAGTCAATTGCTTAGGGACTATTTAACCAAAACGAACGCTAAAGCTTTAAAATCATTTCCGTTGTGCTAACCCTGATTAAGCGATCTAAGCGTTACCCTACTTTGGCAAATTGCTGCAATCACTAAGTCTAATTTACCTTTACTGAAGCGTCTGGCCCAAGCGCTCAACTCTCGAAGCGTTCTAATCTTTAAAAAGTGATACGAAATTTTTGAAGTCGAAAAAGACTTTAGGGTCTATTCACCCCCCCCCCCTTCTAGACCCTTTCTTATGCCACTTGGGACCACCAAGTGGTATCAGAGCGGTTGAAGTAGAAACCTAAGCATTTCTGAGCGTAACTGCTTGTTTAGATCCAGTTTTCTAAAACTTAGTCGCTTTGAAATTTTCTCTTAAAACATCTCATTATGGCTTTTAACAAAATGCCTAAGTTGGTAGAGTCAAATTATGATTCTTGGAAACTTAGAGCATTTGCGTATTTATGTTCTTGCGATAATGAATTGTGTGATGTAATTTTAGATGGCCCCATTAAGATTATGAAAGTGATAACTCGAGCACCTGGAGCTGATGAAGCCACTTCAGATGGATATGTCGAGAAACCTAAGTTAGAATGGACGCCTGATGATCGGAAAAGAGCAAATCTAGATAATGTTGGACGAAGTGCACTTTACTCAGCATTAGGAGGCAATGATGCATTGTTCAACATGATCATGCAATGTAAAACTTCCAAAGAAATATGGGATAAGTTGGTTGTTGTGTGTGAAGGTTCAGTACAGATGAAGGAGAACAAGCTCTCCATAGCCATGCAAAGATTCGAGCATTTTAAGATGCAGACTAGTGAGACGCTAGAACAATTGGACGCAAGGTTTACTATGCTCATTACAGAATTAGTGTCATTGGATAAAGAGTTGACCAACAAAGAAATGGTCAATAAGATATTCAGAAGCCTTCCAAGCAAGTATTTGATTAAGACTGTTGCTATGAGAGAATCTCAAACTTTGGAGACCCTTACTCCAGAACATGTATTCTCAGAATTAAAGGCATTTAAATTTGAATTAGGTGAAGTTAGCGACACATCGAGTTCAGCGACTGAATCAGGAGCATTAATTGCTACCACCAAAAGCAAGGGTAAAGCGATTAGTGAGGAGAAATCAACAGAATCCAATGAGGAAAAAGAGATGGCTCTATTGGTCAAGAAATTCAAGAAATTTCTAAGATATGAAAAGAGAAATCCTATTGGACAAACTTCATTTCAAACTCCTCTCCCTGCACCAGCGACTCAGTATCAAGCGCCAGTGTACACAGCACCTCAACCAGTAGCGCCTACAACTCCTACTCAGAATCTCTCAGTGCCAGTCATTTCCAAGCGATTAACCACTGAACAGAAAGTAAAAACTAATTTATGTTATAATTGCAGGAAACCAGGGCACTACCAGGTAAATTGCCCTTATCCAAATGTGTCTAAGCCCACAAGGCAAGACTATGCGGATAGAAACCAATTCAGGAGCAACCTTCGTCAACAAGGTTTGCTAGCGGAATCCGAACCATTCTCTGCACCTGAACAGGATTTGGAATCATTAGATGAAAGTAGTGATGATGAACCAACGAGCGACTCTGCAATGATTTGTCTTATGGTAAGAGATGATGAAGCATCTGACGACTCGCTACCAGAGGTAACCACTGAATTATCTCATCCTCTCTCATATGATGAATTACTTGACAAAGTCAATCTATATTATAAACATTGTCAAGATGCCGTCAAAATATATCAAAATCACTTCGCTATTATTTCATCGCTCACAAATGATAAAGTAACGCTCAAAGCAGAGTTGAAATTTCAGCAATAATGCATTGAAAAGAACCAATCACTTGAGAGTGAGATTACTCAGTTGAAAAGCAATCTTGATATAAAAGTCAAGAGAGAAGCTGATCTGATCGCTAGACTTGCCAAATCAGAGCAGCTCGTCTCATCATTATCTAAAGCATCAAGTAACTTAGATAATGTGACTAATGTAACCAGACTTTTTGGTGAAAGGACCGGTTTAGGGTGTGATAAATTTGGTCAAAAATCAAAAGCATCTAAGTTTACGGCGAATAACAAAGGAAAGGGTGTTTTCTTTGTTGAGAAAGGTTCACAAGGACAAACGCTAAATGAACCAAGAGACAATGGTACGAGGCCAATGAGAAATCCAAAGCTGACTTAGGCAAGGAAAAGGCGAAAGCAAATGATCCACAAAGACGGGTTTATCCAAACGCTCAAAAGGCTAAGGATAAACCTGACCACTGTAAATCAAGCGCTAAGCGTCAAGCACCAAAAGTGCACCCTAAGCCAGCGCCAAGGAAATACCAGTTTCAATATCAACGGTCTAGATCATACTATCACCACTTTGATAATTATGACTATGATTGTGATTATGATTACTATTATAATCGAGGATATTACTAATCACCCAAAAAGCAAACACAACACAATGTGAAACTCAAGAAGGCCAGTATTCCTACAATATAGACTAGGCAAATATGGGTTCCTAAAGTTTTAATTCAAAACAAAGTCACTAACAATGAAGGACCCAAGACAATTAAGAAGAATTAGAACTATCCTTTAATGCAAGTACCTAGAGCCAACACTGATACTTCTGTTTGGTACTTCGGTAGTAGGTCATCAAGGTATATGACTGGATCAAAGGATCTCTTGGTCAATTATCATGTAACCAATGGTCCTCAAGTTATATTCGGTGATAACTCTAAAGGTAAAACCAAAGGTATAGGTATCATGCATAGGGGAAACATCATGATCAGCGATGTATATTATGTTGAGGGTCTTAAGCATAATTTGTTAAGCATTAGTCAATTTTGTGATAAAGGCTTTGAAGTAAAATTTTCAAGCGACTTCTACTATGTTAACGACGCTGAGACTAAGTCTACTAAATTAAGAGGAAAAAGAACAAATAATGTTTACACGATGATTGGGATTCTACAATTGATAACAACCCCACATGCTTCGTTGCTAAAAGTCAAAATGAATTGGGTTGGTTATGGCATCAAAAAATGAATCACTTCAACTTTAAGGCAATCTCTCAGTTAATATCGCTAAATCTTGTAGAGGGATTACCTAAGGGTTCCTTTCAAAAGAATCTCTTATGTGATGCATGTCAAATGGGTAAACAAGTTAAATCATCTTTTAAGAAGAAACCATGCCTATCTACTTCTAGAGTTCTTGAACTATTGCATCTAGATTTTTTTGGTCCTATTCAAATCATGAGCGTTAGTCGTAAAAAGTACTCGCTAGTAATAGTTGATGATTTCTCTCGCTATACATGGGTAGAATTCCTAGCGACCAAAAATGAAAATAGTGTCAAGCTCACATCGCTAATTCATCAATTGCAAACTTATAAAGATTTAAAAGTGACGAGAATGAGAAGCGATAGAGGAACAGAATTTACTAACCAATTTGTTGAGAAGTTTTGTATAGACTTTGGAATACTTCATGAGTATTCTGCTCCTAGAACACCTCAACAGAATGGAGTTGCCGAATGACAGAACATAACGCTTAAAGAAGTTGCTAGGATGATGCTTGCAGAGTCTAAGCAGCCTCAAAGGTTTTGGTCCAAAGCTATCAATACCGCTTGACACGCTAAAAGCTAACGTGCTATGATAGCAAGTGCACTAGACGTATGTAGTAATAAGTGGACAAAAAGTCCGGGTTGTCGAACCACGGAAACTTGAATTTTAGTTTATGATTAATGAAAATGGACAAAAGTAGATTGCAATAAAACGAGTAAACAAGTGACGAACCAAAAAGAAACAAACTATAGATTAAATCTCACGTATGATAAAATGACTAAGACACATGCTACAACCGAATCTACTCTTCAATATAGATGAGCTACTCTTCGAATTATTAGACTCCTATTGCTTTGGTGGAAATTCCTTAGATAATTATTACCCGATGTCTCGGCACATAATAATCCTATGATTAATTGATGGTTCTCTAAATATGTCTATCCGAGAATCTAATCAATAACCACGCATTCACGTTCTAGAGTTTCCCCGGATAAATCCGGCTAACCGCACCCGGAAATCTTTACCTATTTCTAGGAGCAATTCCACATTAGTTTCGGATGATGTGTTGATTCATTTGAACCCTAACCTATCTTCTCTCGAATGACTAGACTAGGCAAGATAGCAAGCATATGGTGATCAAGCACATGATTGTAATAAAAGCTCAAAATCAACACACAAAGCAATATGAGAATTAATACGAAAATTCACTTCACATATATTGATTCATAAATTGGCTTTCACATGGCCTTAGTTCTACAATATTAGCCTCTCATCAAAGCCTTAAGAAAATCTAATACAAACATATACATACTCATGGAAATAAACATGTAAATGCAAATAATTAAAACTCCCTCAATTGATTGATGATGGATCCTTGCTTTTCAACTTCAATCCTTAACTCCTCTCTCTTTGTTCCCCTCCAAAAGTGATGAAGAATGGTGATGAATGATGATGAGTGAAAAGTGATGGCCAAATGCCTCCCTCTCCCTCTTGTGTTCGGTCCCAAGTGAAGAAAAATGCCTTAAGAAGACCACAAAATCTGAGCCATTAGTGTGTGTCTCCCCTAGTGTGTCCTCCACTACTCTTAAAGTGAGTAGTATAAAATTCCATAAAGTAGATCTACTAAGAAACATACTTATGACATCCCTCCCATACATGTGATGACCTCTTGGCTTTAAATGTTCCATTCCCCCATCAAATGATGATCTTTTAGCTGAAAGGAATCAAAATTCGGGTGTGGACACGCCTAGGCGTGGCATTACCGCGCTTGGGCGCCGTTATCAGAATGCTGAAATTAAATGCAATGTGTCCTGCGCAGCAATCGTATTTCATTCATAACTTTCTCCACGAAACTCCGATTTGGATGATTCAAGTCCGAATTTGAAGCTAACACATAGTTATACAACATTGTAGAAGGAAACTTCATCCAATTCGGCCTCTAAACATACGAAAATAGCGATCGAACGTGGAAAGTGGTGTAGATACGGCGCCCGGGTGTGGACAAGATGGCGCCTAGGCGTGGTAAGCAGAATGTTGACGTTATTTGCATCTTGTCCGGCGCCTGGGCGTGGATTTTTAGGCGCTCGAGCATAGGGGTGCGTAGCAATTTGGCCTAAACTTGTTTTATACGTCGTTTTTCATCCCGTTCTTTGATTGTATCCATTTAAGACCTGAAATCACTTAATGCACGAATTAAACGCACATGTGGCAAGAATCAAGCGATAAATGAACCTAAGACATAAACGCAAAGGGGCTTAAAAACACGTAAAAATGCCTCTTATCAACACCCCCACACTTATCAATTGATCGTCCTCGAGCAATAAGAGTTTTAAGATAAAGAAACATCATCAATCAAAGAGAGAAACAAAAACAAAACTACCTATCTCACTTTCGTGGAGTAAACGGTTGCATTTAGCGAATGCAACAAGCCTTTGAACCTTTGAGTTACCTCAAAGGACGAGTTATAGTCTCGTGAGGGTTTGCAGACGATATACCCACAAAATCGAAAGATTTTCAACCCCGATCACTCAACGTAAATTACAATAATTAATAGCACACAATGGTATGAATTCACCTGTTTAAGCTCAAGTTACATATATATACACGTCACCCACTTGCTCATGTTACGCCTTAACATCAAAAAGATCATCCTAAGGGTGTAGTGTAATAAATCTCAAATATTATAGTCGAGTGGCATTCTTACCACTTTTCAAGCATTAACCCCATATTTATCAACTTTTGATTATTCACATGGTACGAGAATTGAATACAACTTCATAACCACTTAAAAATTCATCACTTCATTCCACTTTCAGCTTTAATTTATGCACTTTCAACTCGAAACATTAGAGGCTAGACCATGTGCAATGTTCGATCCTCTTAGGCTTTCTATGACACCCGTGTAACGAGCTTTAGGCCAATAACTCCTAAACCAGACGGCTTTCGGGTATCAAATGTAGAGACATTCCTAAGGGCTTAATCGCTCGAGTGTCAAAGGCCACAAAATAAAACTAGGTCCTTATTCACTTAACACTTGCATTGGCTTGAGCTCTAGCTCAAATTAGCTTAATAGTACAGTATTCTAGGCATGGTGCTCTTCGCCCCCAGTATCTATTAAGCCTGACTTTTGCAGTCATACCAATGTTCAACCTCTTTCTTATTATTATTAAGCACACGAAGTTAACGTTCTCAACTCATAACACATGTGAAAATTCTAAGTTGATATTTTCGGGATCAAGCCTTTAAGTGTTTCAAAATGGTTGCCCACTCAACTCCTCTACCCTCGATTTATGTGCATATGTGAATCATCTTAAGGTCAATCTAGTCTAGTTAGGGTCTCACAAACAAGGAATTGCGTGTATAGCCATTAAAAACCAAATTGAAAACCAAATTGATAGAGAATGCATACCATGTATTCACGTTAACCATGCTTAATTCATCAAGTGATGGGTTGAAATTCTATCCAAAAAAATAAAAATTGCACACATTTCACATGTAGAGGTACAACACCCCCCCAAAACTTGGACCGAAATATGTAAAACATGAATAAACATGACTATAATGGATCTAGTGTACCCCCCCACACTTATCATGAACATTGTCCCCAATGCTTGAAAAAGAGAAGGGCAAAGTACACGTCACCATAGGGAAGCTGAAAAGCAAACCCGAGTCCACTTAAGGCAATCAAGTCCAAGGATGGCAATCACTGTGTCGATCACTACATAGGTAAACAAATGCTAGCCATACAAAGCATCAAACATTGGATAGAATAGAATAAAACAAAACGAGACAAACAAAAACGAGAAACATGCATGGAAAGAAAACATCAAGCAACCAAACATAAAACATAAAATATCCAACAACCCAACAAAAGATATCCAAAAACAAAACGAAACATGCATGGAAATAAAACAAGATAAGCCTAATCGGTGGTGCCAAAACGATCAATGTAATCCTCATCCGTTCCGCCGAGATCATCCAAATCAATTAACGGGCTACCCTCATCATTATGAGCCTCATCATCACCTCCTACAGGAACGAGAGCACCTGACTCGTGCAAATCTGCAGGCTGCTGAGGCGGGGGGTGCGGGTAAGGTGGAGGAGTAGAATAATCAAACGGCCCCCGACCGACAAACTCATTATGCTCTACAAGAAGCTGACGGAAATAAGCACAAGTGTCGGACATGACCACCCTCGTCTCATGATAGGAGTCATTTTTACGTGTTTTTAAGCCCCTTTCCGTTTATGTTTTAGGTTCATTTATCGCTTGATTCTTTCCACATGTGCATTTAATTCGTGCATTAAGTGATTTCAGAACTTAAATGGATACAATCGAAGAACGGGCTGAAAAACGACGTATAAAACCAGTTTAGGCCAAGATGCTTCACACCTCCACGACCAAACAAGCAAGAAATAAGTTGGAGTTAGCCAAGATCATGTTTTAGTACCATTTCCGCACACCTGGGCGCCAAATCAGAAACAATCTCCACGTTGGAACGCCATTTGGATACATTTAGAGACCGAATTTGATGAAGTGTCCTTCTACAAAGTTTTAGAGCTATGTCTTATCTTTACATGGGAACTTGAATCATCCAATTAGGAGGTCTGTGGAGAAGTTTATGAATAAAATACTATCCCTGCGCTGGAAAACACGAAAGTGGCAGCTCCCATTCTTAGTAGGTGGAAAACAAGAGAATGGTAGTTCACATTCTTGGTAGGAGGAAAGTAAGAGAATGGTAGATGGAAAACAAGAGAATGGTAGTTCACATTCTTGGTAGATGGAAAGCAAGAGAATGGTAGGTGGAAAGAAAAGAGAATGGAAGCACATGTTCTTGGTTGGTGAATTTTTTTTGCTATAAAAGAAGGATTGGATGCCATCCTACAAAGACTTGAAAACACATTCCCCATTGGGGGAGCCTAAACACATCCTATCACCATCCTTAGATTAGTTATGAAGATTATCAAGAACCTTTGAAGGTGAAGAAATCAAGAAGCATGGAAGAGATGAAGATCGAAGTTCAACCATAAAAAATACGAGGGAGTTTCTTATATTTAGATTTGTTTTTGTCTATGAATATGAATCTTAATTTAAGTTCCTATCTTTTATCTTTTATTATGAAATAGATTCTTCGAACTAAGGCCATGTTGAGGCTAAATTATGATAATTGAGTTATAAATTGTGTTTTCATATTAATTCTATTGTTGCTTTGTGTCTTGATCTTGTTTGAATGCATCATATGCTTAGCTACCATATGCATGATTTATTGCTTAAATTATTCGTTCGAGAGAAGGTAATTTAAGGTGCAAAGAGGATCATCACATAATCCGTAAAAAATAGGGAATTGCCCCTAGAGATAGGTAGAGATTCCCGGGTGCAGTTAGCCGGATTAATCCGGGGAAATTCTAGAACTTGAATGCATGATTGTTGGTTAGATTCTCGGATAGACATATTTAGAGAACCATCAATTAATCATAGGATTATTACAGCCGAGACATCGGGTAGTAATTATTTAAGGTTTTTTCCACCAAAGCAATATTCGTCTAATAATATGAGAACATGTTTATAGTGAAAATTGATTAATTTATACCAACACATGTGTCTTAGTTGCTCTTTTCCATAGCTATCTTGATTTCGACATCTTGTTTCTTATATCTTACTTTCATAATATTTTAGTTAATTCTTGTTTTAGTTTAAGTTCTTCAATTGCTTTAAAATCATAAACTAAAATACAAGTCCTTGAGGTTCGACAACCCGGACTTTATTGTCCACTTTATTACTACACACGACCAATCCACTTGCTGTTTAATACACGTAAGGATTTTTCGTGTCAAGTTTTTGGCGCCGTTGCCGGGGACTTGTTTAATTTTAGTTTTTGATTTTATTGCAAGTTTTAAGTATTTATTTTATTTTTATTAAATTTTTTTTTATTATTATTTTTATTTTTTTCTTACACTCTTAGCTCGCAATGGCTAGAAATTTTCCAGATATGACCCTTTCGGAGAATCAATTATGGCTGCAAAGCGTCATTCAATTCGCAAAGGATAGCAATTTTCCTGATATGACACTACCGGAGAATCAATTATGGCTGCAAAACGTCATTGAAGCGTGTTATGCACAAGGGTTCTTTCCACAACATTACCAAGAAAGAATTTCTACTTCGGAGGAACAACTTGATAACACCATTGGAGAGCTCCACTTTATGATGAAGGACGCACGGCGGGAAATGAAGGAGATGAATCATCAACTCAAGCAACTAACGAGCGACATATCTGAGAAAGTACCATGGGCATTGCTTGGTACCACTGAGATAGATCAAAAGGAGGAATTCAACACCGTGATGTTGAATGAAATGAAGTTGGAAAATTCGAAAGCAGATTCCTCCAACGATGAGCATTCGACTCCTATCCTTTCTGAGGGTGTTGACATTTCTTTACCGTCTCCCCTAACCGCAAGTAAATCGGTAATCGATACCGATGATGGTAAGTTGTCAATGAATATAGAAGATGATATGGTTAATATCGATAACTATGAGGTTTTTGAGCATCCACTTGACTTTGATTTGAATTTTCACGTTGATGCTTTTGATCCTTTTAGTGTTGAGCACTTTCAGGAAAAACGAACCAATCATCTTCTACATCCCTACATCGTGGATTTCATCTATGTGAAAGTGATGGGTGAAGAACGACGAGACATTATCTCTAACTTGGAAGAGAGCCCACAATACCATCCTAAGCATAGGCAAGAAAAGGTAATAGAGGTATTGAGGGACCATAAAAAAAACTCGTGAGTGGATGATTGCTTGGTCTAACCCTAGGATATGTAGCACAAATAATTGGTCAATCTTCACTACAAAGGGCAAAAGGTTGAAGCGATACCCAATAGTGGATTGGAGAACGAATAAGGCATTCATACATAAACCGCCTTGAGCCAATCTCTTACATAAAGTCAAGCTACTGACTTTAAAAGAGCGCTTCTTGGGAGGGGCAACCCAAGTTTTGTGAGTTTTTTTTTTTTTTTTGCTTTATTTTGTTGTTTTTGCTTTTCGTTTTATTTGTTCTGTCTAAGCATGCACTTTTGGCATGTGTTTTCATATGCTTGATGGTTTGTTTGATAAGTATGTTGAGCATGTTATAGTAGCAATTCCCCGTTGTTTTGAGAGGCCTATTTTGATGAGATGAGTTTGATTTGGAACATATTTGTGATGAAGGATTGTTTTTCAACAATCCTTGATTATAAGTACTCTTATACCTTTTGCATGTGTTTATGTGAGACAACATTGGGGACAATGTTGAGTTTTAGTTTGGGGGTATATGTGGGTTGTACTTTGTGGTTTTAATACATTCATATGATTGATCACCATGTGTTTGCTATTTTTGTCATGTCATGTGTTCCTCGTTTAGCTCAAGTTTGGGGGAATTTGTATGCTATCATGTTTATATGTGTTTATGTTAAGAAAATCAAGCATGATTTTTTTTAGTCCTTCTAATTGATGCATTGAAATTGATTAACTTGGAAAAATGGCACTATTTCTTGAAATAAATTGAATTTAATGGAACATATATATCTTTGAAATTGCTCATGGAGACCCTAGATGAGAATGATTTCCTTAGATGATTCGCAATGCACATAAATCGAGGGTAGAGGAGTTGAGAGGATAACTATCTTGAGGCACTTAAGGAATTTTTCTCAGAGATATTAACTTAGATTTCTCATAAGGTTATAAGTTGAGTAGTAATTTTTTTATGCTAAACAATGAATTAAAAAGGTTGAAGTTTGGTATGACCAAAAGTGGTCAGGCTAATATGTACTGGAGGTGAAAAGTTCCATGCCTATATACTGTACTATTGTGCTAATTTGAGCTAAGCTCAAGCCAAAAAGAAACGAATTGTTTAAAGGATCTAGTTTTATTTCGTGGTCTTTGACACTCGAGTGATTAAATCCTTAGGAGTGTTTTTACACTTAATGCCCCAAAACTATCTAGTTTGGGAGTCATTGATCTAAAACTTGTTATATGGGTGCCATAGAAAGCCTAATGGAATAAAATATTGCACATGATCTAGCCTTAATGAAGTTAATTGGAAAGTTTCATATGAATTGAAAGTTTGAATGTTTGAGATAATGAAATTTAAATGGCTATGAGATTTTCTATGATTCTTATGCTTTGTGTTTGATCATAAAGTTGATAGATATGGGATTAATGTCCAAAATTTGGTAAGGATGCCTCTCGACTATAATACCTTAGATTTATTATCACTACACCTTATGGAGTCTTTCCAGTATTGGTGTCACATGAGCAAAAGTAGTTGATATGTATATATATTTGTGAGCTGTAAAAGGATGATTTTGTGCCATTTATTCTTGTTAATTATGTTGAGATGTATTCATTTGGTTGGGATTGAAAGTTTGTTAGATTTTGTGGGTATATCGTCTGCAAACCCTCACGAGACTATAACTCGTCCTTTGAGGTAACTCAAAGGTTTAAAGGCTTGTTGCACATGCTAAGTGCAATCGTTTACTCCACGAAAGTGAGTTCGTTAGTTGTTTTTGTTTTCTCCTTTTGGTTGATGATATTGTTCGTACTCTAGACCTTTTATTGCTCGAGGTCGAGCAATTGATAAGTTTGGGGGAGTTGATAGGAGTCGTTTTTACGTGTTTTTAAGCCCCTTTCCGTTTATGTTTTAGGTTCATTTATCGCTTGATTCTTTCCACATGTGCATTTAATTCGTGCATTAAGTGATTTCAGAACTTAAATGGATACAATCGAAGAACGGGCTGAAAAACGACGTATAAAACAAGTTTAGGCCAAGATGCTTCACACCTCCACGACCAAACAAGCAAGAAATAAGTTGGAGTTAGCCAAGATCATGTTTTAGTACCATTTCCGCACACCTGGGCGCCAAATCAGAAACAATCTCCACGTTGGAACGCCATTTGGATACATTTAGAGATCGAATTTGATGAAGTGTCCTTCTACAAAGTTTTAGAGCTATGTCTTATCTTTACATGGGAACTTGAATCATCCAATTAGGAGGTCTGTGGAGAAGTTTATGAATAAAATACTATCCCTGCGCTGGAAAACACGAAAGTGGCAGCTCCCATTCTTAGTAGGTGGAAAACAAGAGAATGGTAGTTCACATTCTTGGTAGGAGGAAAGTAAGAGAATGGTAGGTGGAAAACAAGACAATGGTAGTTCACATTCTTGGTAGATGGAAAGCAAGAGAATGGTAGGTGGAAAGAAAAGAGAATGGAAGCACATGTTCTTGGTTGGTGAATTTTTTTTGCTATAAAAGAAGGATTGGATGCCATCCTACAAAGACTTGAAAACACATTCCCCATTGGGGGAGCCTAAACACATCCTATCACCATCCTTAGATTAGTTATGAAGATTATCAAGAACCTTTGAAGGTGAAGAAATCAAGAAGCATGGAAGAGATGAAGATCGAAGTTCAACCATAAAAAATACGAGGGAGTTTCTTATATTTAGATTTGTTTTTGTCTATGAATATGAATCTTAATTTAAGTTCCTATCTTTTATCTTTTATGATGAAATAGATTCTTCGAACTAAGGCCATGTTAAGGCTAAATTATGATAATTGAGTTATAAATTGTGTTTTTCATATTAATTCTATTGTTGCTTTGTGTCTTGTTCTTGTTTGAATGCATCATATGCTTAGCTACCATATACATGATTTATTGCTTAAATTATTCGTTCGAGAGAAGGTAATTTAAGGTGCAAAGAGGATCATCACATAATCCGTAAAAAATAAGGAATTGCCCCTAGAGATAGGTAGAGATTCCCGGGTGCAGTTAGCCGGATTAATCCTGGGAAATTCTAGAACTTGAATGCATGATTGTTGGTTAGATTCTCGGATAGACATATTTAGAGAACCATCAATTAATCATAGGATTATTACAGCCGAGACATCGGGTAGTAATTATTTAAGGTTTTTTCCACCAAAGCAACATTCGTCTAATAATATGAGAACATGTTTATAGTGAAAATTGATTAATTTATGCCAACACATGTGTCTTAGTTGCTCTCTTCCATAGCTATCTTGATTTCGACATCTTGTTTCTTATATCTTACTTTCATAATATTTTAGTTAATTCTTTTTTTAGTTTAAGTTCTTCAATTGCTTTAAAATCATAAACTAAAATACAAGTCCTTGAGGTTCGACAACCCGGACTTTATTGTCCACTTTATTACTACACACGACCAATCCACTTGCTGTTTAATACACGTAAGGATTTTTCGTGTCATCTCATCTCGCAACTCATCCCTCAATTCATCCTTTAATTGTCTAATGGCGGCGGCATCCATAGGTGGAAACTGTGGGGAACTAGTAGACCGGGATGAAGACGGGCGAGGCCTCTTGGAAGTAGCTGGTGGTGGAGGAGCCTGGGAGTCGTCATCTACCACGGTGAGATAAGAACCAGGGAGCTCAGTACGCTCCATAGGAAATGTGGGAACCTTAGCTGCCTTGCATAAAGCTGTGATCAGTGACGGGAGAATGATGGGATTCTTCCGAGTGGGACCTTCGCCCTTTTGCTTAGCCAATTCTTTGTTAATCAACGACCCTAACTCATTCTTCAACTTCCTAAAGTGGTCCGTCAAAGACTTGTGGATTACCCGGGCAAAGTCCACAGCTTTCTTGGACATAATAGCATAGATGAGGGTGGCCCGTTCCTTGTTTGCCTCTGACCGATTGGTACCCGGTATTAAATTGAATCGGATGAAGTCGAGCCAGAAAGCAGCCTCGGGTAATAGAGCCCTACGGGGGACATGAGCTTCTCCGGGTACCCATTCCCACCCCTCTCGGCCAATAACCCGCAAAATATCCGACAGGCTAACTCGGAGGCGCCCTGCATTGTAAAGAGTGGTGAACTCGCATGTCTGAGGGGTCGGGGTGCCTATGCTCTCCCTAATCTGTCTCAACTCATAATTGACATGTTTGCCCCGTACCAAAAGGGTAGTCCCCAGCCATCCTCGTGTCTCAATCTCATCATAAACCCCGAAGCTGAAGAATTCCAGGACCCAAGGAAGACGAATGGCCTCGGGCTTTTGACAGAAAAACTGTAAGTGATGGAACTGTATCAATTCGTGCACAGAGGGTTGTCCCCGGGTGGTTAAATAGTGCTCCTTAATAAGGGTGCGGGGGGTGCTCAAACTCTGACACATAATTTGGACTTGGGAGTTTTCGAAACGGGTATTATCGGGAGTCTCGGGCTCATTAGAGGAACCCTCACCCACTTTTTTCTTACCCTTGGACGGTCTGTTGGTAGTTCTCGTCATTTGCAACAACAATGGTCAACTTCTCAACTACTCAAATCAACCCAAATGCAACCAACCCAACACAACAATCGTCAACGCCCAACAACACACCAAAATCAGAGAGCAACCCACAATCTAGCAACAATCCACGGATTTAACAGATTCCTCAATTTTTAAGCAATAATCCACAGATTTAATCAACAATATAGCATCCAATTTCAACAACAACCCACAAATTCAATTTCAACCCACAAATTGATAACAACCCACGGATTTAGCAACAATAGACCATCCAATTCAACAACAACAACCCCCAATTTTTGATTACAACCCACAAATCCAATAAAAGTCCTCAAATGCAATAACAAAAAAAAATCAATCTACAATCGGACAATGCCCCAATTAATCCTCAAAATATAACGCAAGGCACCTACTCGTCGGCTATGAATCGGAAATGGAAGAAGGGTAAAACCAAAACTCACCTTTTATGCCCAAAATTTTCACACCGAGTCGATGTGAAAGAAGAGCCTCTTGTGCAACGAATTATGTTGATGGAAAGTGGCGGTGAAATACGGTGGAAATGGCCGGAAATGGTGAGAGAGTCGCCTGAAATCACGTGGGAGAGGAGTTGTGAAGATTTTGTGAGAATTTTGACCGTTTTGACCCACATATGTGTTTAAATCAGAAACGGGCGCCTAGGCGCGTGACACAGCGTACCTGGATTTTTGACTGGTAATGCCCGCGCCTAGGCGGGCGTTTTTTCGGCGCTTGGGCGCCCCTTTCAGAACCGGGCGCCTAGGCGGAAGTTGTTTCGGCGCTTGGGCGCCCCTTTCAGAACCGGGCGCCTAGGCGGGCGTTTTTCGGCACTTGGGCGCCCCGTTCAGAAATATTATGTAAAGAATTTCATTTCCTGTTTCAAAAGGGGAGAGACAAAACACTTAAAATACAAACTAACAAAGATGTAAGACTAGAAAATAAAGCAACAAACGAGATAATAAGAGAAAAAGAAAAGGAAACGGAAAGAAAACATGGGTTGCCTCCCAAGAAGCGCTAGTTTAGAGTCATTAGCTCGACTGAAAGCGAAGAATCACGAAGGGTCCACGAGGATGAAGGACTCTTTGTCTCTTGGTCCATCCATCCCTAAGTAAGGTTTTAGACGTTGAGTGTTGACCAAGAAAGTATGTCCTTTATCTGTTGTAAGCTCGACGGCGCCGGATGGATAGACATGGGAAATCAAAAATGGGCCCGACCATCGAGACTTAAGCTTCCCGGGGAAGAGTCGGAGTCGAGAGTTGTATAGCAACACCCGCTCTCCCTTGTGGAATTCCCGTGGGAGAATATGTTTGTCATGCCACATTTTGGTCCGCTCCTTATAGAGTTTCGCGTTCTCATAGGCAAGATGACGCCATTCTTCGAGCTCGTTGAGTTGTAGCAAACGTTGTGTACCTACACTTTGAGAGTCAAAATTTAGAAACTTAATGGCCCAATAAGCACGATGCTCGAGTTCAACGGGCAAGTGACATGTTTTGCCAAAAACAAGACGATACGGGGACATGCCAATTGGGGTTTTATAGGCGGTCCGATAAGCCCAAAGAGCATCATCCAATTTAAGGGACCAATCCTTTCTTGATGCGTTGACAATTTTTTCTAAAATACGCTTAATCTCCCTATTCGAGACCTCCACTTGGCCACTAGTTTGTGGGTGGTATGGGGTCGAAATTTTATGCTTCACCCCGTACTTGGTCAATAAAGGTTCAAACTGCTTGTTGCAGAAGTGGGTGCCCCCGTCACTAATGATGGCTCGGGGAGTTCCAAATCGAGTAAAAATATGCTTCTTCAGAAAATGAGTGACAACCTGAGCATCATTAGTAGGCAAGGCCACGGCTTCCACCCATTTGGAGACATAGTCTACCGCAACAAGGATATATTTATTTGAACAAGAACTGGGGAAAGGGCCCATGAAATCCACACCCCATACATCAAACAACTCACACTCTAACATGCTATTTAAAGGCGTTTCATGATGTTTAGAGATGTTCCCCATTCGTTGACAGCGATCACAAGATTTGACATAATGATGTGCATCTTTAACAAGAGTAGGCCAGAAGAAACCTGATTGGAGGATCTTAGCTACCGTTTTGGAAGGCCCAAAATGGCCACCTACCGCCATATCATGACAATGAGATAGGATAGCATGCACGTCCGTTTCGGGTATGCAACGTCGAATTAAGCCATCTGCACAAACTTTGAATAAAAAGGGTTTGTCCCAAAGATATTGCTGTACATCAAATAGAAATTTCTTCTTTTGATGAAAAGTGATATCCGGGGGAAGACGGCCCGTAACAATGTAATTGGAAAAGTTAGCATACCAAGGTAAAATTTTGTCAGAAATAGCAAGGAGGTGTTCATCCGGGAATTCCTCACGAATTGGTATCTCATCTAACGGATCATTCACTAGCTCTAACCGTGAGAGGTGGTCGGCTACTACATTTTCGGTGCCTTTCTTGTCTTTTATCTCTAAATCAAATTCTTGGAGTAACAAAATCCACCTAAGAAGTCTTGGTTTAGCATCTTTCTTGGCAAGCAAATATTTTAAAGCCGAATGATCGGTGTAAACTATCACTTTGTTTAGCACGAGGTAAGAGTGGAATTTATCGAATGCAAAGACTATGGCTAGTAATTCTTTTTCCGTGGTGGCATAATTCAATTGTGCATCGTTAAGAGTTTTACTAGCATAGTAAATGGTTTGAAATACCTTCTCCTTCCTTTGGCCAAGGACCGCTCCAACCGCGGTGTCACTCGCATCACACATCAATTCGAATGGTAAGCTCCAATCGGGGGGTGACATGATAGCGGCGGAAACTAAGCGTTCCTTCAAATCAAGAAAGGCCTGCATACAAGAAGAATTGAAATCAAAAGGTGCATCTTTGACAAGCAAATTAGACAACGGTTTCGCAATTTTAGAGAAATTCAAGATGAATCGCCTATAGAAACCAGCATGCCCGAGAAAACTCCTAACAGCTTTTACCGAAGTGGGCGGGGGAAGTTTTTCAATGACCTCAATCTTGGCTTGGTCCACTTCGATCCCTTTTTGAGAGATCTTGTGGCCAAGCACAATCCCCTCCCGGACCATTAAATGGCATTTTTCCCAATTCAAAACAAGGTTGATTTCTTCACAACGTTTAAGCACAACATTTAGATGAGCAAGACAAATATCAAAAGTTGTTCCGAAAACAGAAAAGTCATCCATAAAAATTTCAAGGAAATCTTCAACCATATCATGAAAAATAGCCATCATGCATCTTTGAAAAGTGGCCGGGGCATTACACAAGCCAAATGGCATCCTTCTATAAGCAAATGTGCCATAAGGACAAGTGAAAGTGGTTTTCTCTTGGTCCTCAGGATCTATGGCAATTTGATTATAGCCGGAGTAACCATCTAGAAAACAATAGAAATCATGCCCGGCTAATCGTTCAAGCATTTGGTCAATAAAGGGGAGGGGGAAATGATCCTTACGTGTGGCATCATTCAACCTACGGTAATCTATACATACACGCCACCCACTAATTATACGAGTTGGGATAAGCCCATTATTCGCATTCTCAATTACCGTTATCCCCTCTTTCTTAGGCACCACTTGGGTAGGGCTCACCCACGCACTATCAGAAATAGGATAGATTATACCTGAGTCGAGCAGTTTAATCACTTCCTTCTTTACTACCTCTTGGATTTGTGGGTTTGATCTCCTTTGGGGTTGGCGTGTAGGCTTGGTGGAGTCCTCCATAAGTATTTTGTGCATACATATCGCTGGACTAATGCCTTTGATGTCCGCAAGTTTCCACCCAAAAGCCCGTTTGTGAGATCTCAACACCGTCATTAATTGCTCTTCTTGTGATCCTGAAAGAGATGAGGAAATGATCAATGGGAGTGTTTCGTCGTCGTTCAAGTACACATATTTAAGGTGGGAGGGGAGGGGTTTGAGTTCGAGAGAGGGGGGTTCTTCAATAGATGGGCGAGGTGATCCTGATAATGATCTATCAACTTTGATGAATCCTCCCGAATGAGAGGAAGATTTGTACTCCAAGCTTAGAACCCTTTCCACTAGATCATCTTTCTCCGAGTCCACTTGCATGGATTTCATAAGATCCTGTTCGAGAGAATTTTCAATTGTATTGTCCTGTAAATACTCAACAATCAACTGGTCAAATGTATCAATTTGATAACACAAGTCATGATCAATAGGATGTTTAAGGACTTTGTAAACATCAAAGGTAACTTTGTCATCGCCCACATTCAAGGTAAGCTTACCATTAGCAATGTCAATTACCGCCTTACCCGTGGCTAGGAATGGTCTCCCTAGGATTAATGGTACCTCCACATCTTCTTCCATGTCGAGTACTACGAAATAAACAGGAAAATAAAACTTGTCGACTTGGACAATAACGTCTTCGATTATCCCCTTGGGCCTCTTGATCGATCGGTCAGCTAGTTGAAGGCTCATTGAGGTCGGCTTGGGATTTCCAAGGCCTAGCTTTTTAAATAGTGAGTATGGAAGAAGATTAATGCTGGCCCCCGAGTCACATAACACCTTCTTGAATGATAGGGATCCAATCGTGCACGGGATTGTGAGGCTCCCGGGATCTTGGAGCTTAGTTGGCAATTTATTGAGCAATACGGCGGAGCATTCTTCCGTGAGGCACACCGTCTCATTCTCTTCCCACTTCTGCTTGTTGGAGAGTATGTCCTTGAAGAACTTCACATAATTCGGCATTTGGAGAATGGCGTCAATAAATGGAATATTAATTCTCACTTCCCGAAGGATTGCCAAAATTCGAAGAAAGCTCGGATCCATCTCCTTTTTCTTCTTTTTGTGAGCATTTGGGAAGGGGAGACGAACTTCGATAAGGGGAGAAAGCGTTGGATTAGACGGATGAAAACCCACTGAAACAGTAGGTGGCGCCTGGGCGCGTATATCGGTGCCTAGGCGCGGATCTGTTGGCGCTTGGGCGTGCATTTCGGGGCGCTCGGGCGCGGGATTCAGAACATATGCATCTGGTAGGTTTGTGGGTGGCGCCTGGGCGCGTATATTGGCGCCTAGGCGCGGATCTGTAGGCGCCTGGGCGTGCAGGTCGGGGCGCTCGGGCGCGAGAAACAGAGAATTTTGTCCAGAACAGGGTAGATCAGGCGCCTGGGCGTGCATGTCGGGGCGCTCGGGCGCGGATGTACTGGCAGTGTCATTCTCCAATTGTTTGCCACTTCTCAAGGCTATGGCATTGCATTGGGCCTTCGGGTTCTTTTTCGTGTCGCTTGGGAGAGTCCCCGGGGCTCTACCGTTAACCGCATTAGAAAGTTGTCCCACTTGTGTTCGCAAATCCTTCATCTCCATACACATATCCTTTATCATACCCCGAAGTTCGTTGAAAGATGTATCGGACTTTTTCATGTGAGCATCTAGTTTCTCATCGATTGTGGGAGGTCGCATTTGCACTTGACCTTGAACTTGTCCATTGAAATTGCCTTGCCTCGGGGGTGGGTTATTGAAGGGTGGCCGTGGAGCTTGATAGATCCCCGGTTGTGCGTTCTGTGCGGGGTTGGGCCTTTTTGGAAAATTCTCGGGTATATGAAAGTTCACCCGAGGTTGATTTTGATTCCCCACATAATTAACGTTGCCAACCTCCGGTTCCAAGACTACTACTTCCTCAACTACTTCCTCAATACAAGCAACCTTTTTAGAGGATGAGGCCTCTTCATCGTCGGGGTAAAGCTCGTCTTCTCGGGCCAACTGTTCGACTTTGTCCCATACACTTTGACAGTCTAACCCAAGGAGATCTCCTCCCGCACCCGCGTTGAGTCTATGCCGAATACGTGACCTAACCCCATCATAGAAATGGAGTACTTGTTCATTCAACCCAAAATTATGATCGGGACATTTACGGAGCATGCCCTTATATCTAGCCCAAGCCTCGGCTAAAGATTCATTGCTCCTTTGCCTAAACCCTTTTATATTACTCCGTAGCTCATTGATTTTTGAGGGTGGAAAGAATTTATTTAAAAAGGCATCGACCAACTCACTCCATGTTGTAATAGATTGTGGAGGTAAGGATTTGTACCATGTTGTCGCCTTATCCTTCAATGAGAAATGGAAGACTCTTAGACGAATCGCATCAAGATCTCGTGGGTGATATTGAATGGTCACAAGAGCCTCATCTATGGTTTCCAAATGAGCGTGTGGTGATTCGTGCGATTCTCCACAGAAAGGATCTCCTTGCACCATATTAAAAATGTGAGCCGGAATGTGGTAGTTTGGTGTGAAGAAATTAGGCACGACTACGGGCCCCGGAATGGTATGGACCCTAGGTGGTAAGCTACCCCGAACCGACGGGAGTTGTGGAGGAGGTACCGCTTGCATGGTTTGTAGAACACCTTGTAACCACTCCCTAGTTTCCGGTGAGTTCATGTCCGGGAAATTTCCATTCGGGTTTTGGTTGAGATTATTGGTCATTTCTCTTGCTCGCCTACTAGTCCGAAGAACTCGTTCAATTTCGGGCTCCAACTCGTATAGAGGCTTGTTTGAGGAGCGGGTCATGCACCTCAAGAACCTAACAATTAAATACAAGAACAAAATTAGACTAATCACGAAAATAAAAGAAAATCAAGAATTAAACGAAAACTAAGAATTATGAAAAATGTAAACGAAAATCAAAAACTAAAATAAACAAGTCCCCGGCAACGGCGCCAAAAACTTGACACGCTAAAAGCTAACGTGCTATGATAGCAAGTGCACTAGACGTATGTAGTAATAAGTGGACAAAAAGTCCGGGTTGTCGAACCACGGAAACTTGAATTTTAGTTTATGATTAATGAAAATGGACAAAAGTAGATTGCAATAAAACGAGTAAGCAAGTGACGAACCAAAAAGAAACGAACTATAGATTAAATCTCACGTATGATAAAATGACTAAGGCACATGCTACAACCGAATCTACTCGTCAATATAGATGAGCTACTCTTCGAATTATTAGACTCCTATTGCTTTGGTGGAAATTCCTTAGATAATTATTACCCGATGTCTCGGCACATAATAATCCTATGATTAATTGATGGTTCTCTAAATATGTCTATCCGAGAATCTAATCAATAACCACGCATTCACGTTCTAGATTTTCCCCGGATAAATCCGGCTAACCGCACCCGGAAATCTTTACCTATTTCTAGGAGCAATTCCACATTAGTTTCGGATGATGTGTTGATTCATTTGAACCCTAACCTATCTTCTCTCGAATGACTAGACTAGGCAAGATAGCAAGCATATGGTGATCAAGCACATGATTGTAATAAAAGCTCAAAATCAACACACAAAGCAATATGAGAATTAATACGAAAATTCACTTCACATATATTGATTCATAAATTGGCTTTCACATGGCCTTAGTTCTACAATATTAGCCTCTCATCAAAGCCTTAAGAAAATCTAATACAAACATATACATACTCATGGAAATAAACATGTAAATGCAAATAATTAAAACTCCCTCAATTGATTGATGATGGATCCTTGCTTTTCAACTTCAATCCTTAACTCCTCTCTCTTTGTTCCCCTCCAAAAGTGATGAAGAATGGTGATGAATGATGATGAGTGAAAAGTAATGGCCAAATGCCTCCCTCTCCCTCTTGTGTTCGGTCCCAAGTGAAGAAAAATGCCTTAAGAAGACCACAAAATCTGAGCCCTTAGTGTGTGTCTCCTCTAGTGTGTCCTCCACTACTCTTAAAGTGAGTAGTATAAAATTCCATAAAGTAGATCTACTAAGAAACATACTTATGACATCCCTCCCATACATGTGATGACCTCTTGGCTTTAAATGTTCCATTCCCCCATCAAATGATGATCTTTTAGCTGAAAGGAATCAAAATTCGGGTGTGGACACGCCTAGGCGTGGCATTACGGCGCTTGGGCGCCGTTATCAGAATGCTGAAATTAAATGCAATGTGTCCTGCGCAGCAATCGTATTTCATTCATAACTTTCTCCACGAAACTCCGATTTGGATGATTCAAGTCCAAATTTGAAGCTAACACATAGTTATACAACATTGTAGAAGGGAACTTCATCCAATTCGGCCTCTCAACATACGGAAATAGCGCTCGAACGTGGAAAGTGGTGTAGATACGGCGCCCGGGTGTGGACAAGATGGCGCCTAGGCGTGGTAAGCAGAATGTTGACGTTATTTGCATCTTGTCCGGCGCCTGGGCGTGGGTTTTTAGGCCTCGGGCATAGGGGTGCGTAGCAATTTGGCCTAAACTTGTTTTATACGTCGTTTTTCATCCCGTTCTTTGATTGTATCCATTTAAGACCTGAAATCACTTAATGCACGAATTAAACGCACATGTGGCAAGAATCAAGCGATAAATGAACCTAAGACATAAACGCAAAGGGGCTTAAAAATACGTAAAAATGCCTCTTATCACCGCTTGCTACACTCAGAACCGGTGTATGATCAACAAGCAACATGAGAAGACTCCATATGAGTTGTGGAAGGGACGTAAGCCTAACATTTCATATTTTCATGTATTTGGTTCAAAATGTTTCATTTGTAACAATGGATCCCAAATTCTAAAGACATTTGATCCTAAAGCAGATGAGGGAATCTTTCTAGGCTATGCCAAAAATGAAAAGAGTTTTCGCATCCTAAATTAGATCAAATCGAAGGTTGAAGAATCCAATCATGTTGTGTTTGATGATCCTAACCAAGAATCGAGTAAGGTTAATCCTGATGATATAGGAATTGAAGATCTTGCCCCACAAGCGTCACAAATTAATCTTGGTGATAAAAGTGATGACGAGGATGATGAGATTTTCGTGCCTATTCCTAAAGTTACTCGTGAGGTTGCAAATGATGATATTATCAGAATCGCTGATGATCATGAAGAGAATGATCATCAAGAGCAAAATGGAACTGTGAATGATGCAGCGACAGCGCCAGAGACAAATGAGGGTCAAGCGATTGATAATCAAGAGTCTCTCAACCTGTTCCAACCAGATCGTAAATGGCTTAGAGACCATCCACCAGAGTTAGTAATTGGAGATATTGAAACACCTGTTAGAACTAGGTCCGTTACAATCAATGAGGCCATGTTCGCAAGTTTTCTATCTCAAATGGAACCAAAGAAAGTGGATGAAGTGCTCTGTGACTCAAGTTAGGTAGAAGCGATGCAAGAAGAGCTAAACCAATTTGAGAGAAGCAAAGTTTGGACGCCAGTACCAAGTCCAACTCACTAAGGAGTTATTGGAACTAGATGGGTTTTTTGGAACAAGATGGATGAAGATGGCAATGTTATAAGAAACAAAGCCAGATTAGTCTCTCAGGGTTATTGTCAAGAAGAGGGTATTGATTTTGATGAGACGTATACCCCAGTAGCCCGTCTTGAAGCGATTAGAATGTTCTTAGCGTTTGCTGCATTCAACAAGTTCACAGTATACCAAATGGATGTGAAGAGTGTATTCCTGAATGGTAAACTCCAAGAAGATGTTTATGTGGAGCAACCACCAGGATTCATCAACAACCATGGTAAAAGTATGGTCTACAAATTGGATAAGGCACTCTATGGCCTTAAACAAACACCAAAAGCATGGTATGACACTCTTTCTATCTTCCTTATAGGTAAAGGCTTTTCAAAAGGCAGTGTTGATACAACGTTATTTAAAAATTACCCATAATGAAGATATTCTCTTAGTTCAAATTTAAGTTGATGATATTATATTTGGTTCTACTAATAAGCGATTGTGTGAGAAATTTTCGAAAATGATGCAAGATCAATTTGAAATGAGCATGATGGGTGAATTAACTTTCTTCTTAGGATTGCAAGTTAAACAACTCCCTAATGGCATATTTATAAACCAAGCTAAATATACAAGAGATATGATTAAGAAATTTGGTATGGAAAATGCATCATCTTCAAAAATTCCAATGAGCCAAACACTTATGTTAGATAAAGATGAAAGTGGGAAGAAAATTGATATCACTAATTATAGAGGTATCATTGGATCACTTCTTTATCGTGCCGCCAGTAGACCCGATATTATGTTTTCGGTATGCATGTGTGCACGCTTTCAAGCTGATCCTAGAGAATCACACTTAAATGCTGCCAAGAGAATCTTTAATACCTAAAAGGCACACAAAATGTGGGCTTATGGTATTCAAGGGACTCTCCTTTTGAACTATTCGGTTATTCAGACGCAGATTTTGCAGGATGCAAAATAGATAGAAAAATCACTAGTGGTACATGTCAATTTCTAGGTGATAGAATAATTTCGTGGCACAGTAAGAAACAACAGTCCATAGCTACTTCTACCGCTGAAGCAGAGTACGTAGCCGCTTGGAGCTGTAGTGCACAAATCCTTTGGATGAGGCAACAATTTAGAGATTATGGAACAATCCTAGGTCCTACCCCAATCCATTGTGATAACCAAAGCGCTTTAGGTATGACCCAAAATCCAGTCCTTCATTCTAGAACTAAACACATTGATATTCGATACCATTTCTTGCGTGACCACGTTCAAAAGAAAAATATCTCAATGCACTTCATTGGTACTGACAAACAATTGGCAGATATCTTCACCAAAGCGCTCAACGAACAATGCTTTCTCACTTTGAGAAGTGAATTAGGTATGATTGATTTAAACGCTTAAATCATGGAACATCATATTTTATAGGCATATAATTTAGGGGGAATCCACTTTATGATTATGTCCAAATCATTTTTTTAATTGAAATGAGTAATTAATTTTAGGGGGAACTTTAAAATTATACTTATCTCAATTCATAAGCGACTGTGATCAAAATTGACTTTGAAAATTTTTGCATTGATCACTAGCGCTTATCTATTATGCATGACAAAATCAATCTCTAATAAATGAATTTTTTTTTATTAATCCAAGCGATTGATTTTACCCTTAATCTTTAAGAAATTAAATTGTGTTTCTCAAAAAGACTTCAGCGTTAAAAAAATTCTCAATTTAACGCTAAGTAATTATTTTCTAAAATTCATGCATAGTTTTCATCGCTGAAAGTAGCGTGTGGATAAGTCCAAAAGATTAGATTTGACAACTGTCCACACGTGCCTATGATATATGTTATTTTTACACTAGTTTCCCCCCGTTTATCGACTTGGTTTTGATTGTTTCCTTGATAATTTGATCACATTTGATGCTTTGATCCTTGTTTTCTCATATTTTCTAGAATAACATATGATTTGGAGGAAAAGAACAAGGATTGAATGTAAATCATGAATAAAGATACAACACAAGGTAAAATGCTGTATGCGCAGTGCTAGAGTTTATGGAATAGATTTCTCTACCCATGTCCAAATTACACACTTGGTATACCAATGGAAATATAAGAGGGAAAGGTACATTTCTTATATTGAAGACAAAGATCAGATATGTAGGCAAGGAAGTGAAAACGTCATCGGAAGAGACGTCTTACGACGGAGTTTTCTCATTCAGTAACTTGTGAGACACGTTTATCCCCTATACCGTTTGATTTAGGCCTTGGTGTCTTCTTGAGAGTTGTAGATCTTTGTTTGAGGATTCTATCAACTTGAATCAGCTTATTCCGACATCGGTAGAGAAAGTTATGCGAAGTTTACCAAAACTGGCTGGAGCAGCAGGAGACGAACGCCGAGTTGTTCATCCACGAACGCCGCGGCGTTCACATGCAGTATCCAACGCCGTGGCGTTCAACAAGAGAACGCCGCGGCGTTCGAGGCAGCGGGTTGGTCTATAAATACCCCTTTTAGCCATTTTTTACCCTAACTCACCTTGGATAGCAGCTGCCACACGAAAATAGAGAGAGAGGGAGCTTAGAAGAGAAGATTGAAGATCAAAACATGGAGAATTCAACAAGGAATCCACATCTCTACAAAAATTAGGGAGTTTTTACATATTTGTTTCTTGAATTTGTTCAAATCTCCTATGACTTGTATGATTTATATTTGCACTTTTGACATGAATATGAGCTAAACTTGTTTGATTGAGGCCATGGATAGCCCATTTATGTTATTTTGATTGTTGTTTTGTTGGTGTTTATTGGATTAATTTTGGTTTTAGCTATGTATTCAATATTTGATCTCAATGCTACATTTGCTTGATCACCAAGTGTTTGATAAAATGCCTAGGTTAGAGATCGAGAGATAATAACCTAGGGAAGATATAAACATTGAATACCCTATAGTTAAACCGACTAGAGATAGACTCGGTTTCTTTAGGTGGCTTTCCATTCATGTGGGGAATTCCTAGACCCTAAATGCATCCTCGTTAATCGGGTTTTCATATAGGGATATATAGGAAATCGTTACCAAGGGTAGGGTTGCTATGCCAAGAGATTGGGTTGTACGTACGTTAGGGAATTTCGCCTTAGCTAAATCAATCTAACAATCCAATAGAACCTAAATCACAATCGAAATGCATAATTGGTTGAACCGTGGGCCTTGATCGCTTCTCTCTATTGTTTCCTCCCTTTATTTGGTGTGATGTTGCCTTAGTTTATTTTCTAGTATTTATTAATTAGTTAATCAACCTTTCTATCGACCGATTTAACTTAGAATTGAGTAATATAGTAGTCTTGGTACTTAGATTATAGTTGTCCCTGCGGATACGATAACCCCGGACTTATAAATCCACTTTACTACTTACGCGACCTAGTTCTCTTGCTGGGATTTTGTCGTGTCAGCCTATCAAATCAAACTGATGGTTAATGATTCCTATCGAAAAACTAGGCAGTTCAGGAACTGCACCAGTCTAAGTACGTGTCAGTGTAATATCAGGCGCGTGTATTTCACGCAGAAAATTTCAAATTTTTCAAACGTTTTTAAAAAGTAACCATGGATTTCAAACTTTATATTTCACAGTTGTTACAATATTTACCGCACTTTTTGACAACCGTATTTATGAGTAAATGGCTCAGATTTTATTTTTATTATTTCAAAATTAATTTATGTACACGTGGCTTTCATCTACTAGTTGAGGAGTTACTTTTTGCCTCCTATTTAAACCCTTCACAACCTTTACAGTAAAACCTTATCACTTCCAAATGTATTCTACTGTAAAAGTTCTCTCTCTAAGGCAAAAAGAACATATCTTCTCTCTCCTCTACCAAAGTTTTTCAGTTCATCAATGGCACCCAAAACTTCAAAATCTGCTGCAGGAAAATCTTCCAAATCAGAGAAACCAGTCACTGTTAACGCCGGTTTTCTTGTTAACTAGGACTATCTCTTCGATAACCAGAACTTCCCTCTCCGGACTGTTCTACCACTTGTCTAAGAGTCTGGTTTACGCGATATGATAACTATCGTTTTCAACTACTTTGAGGAAGAAACTCTCTTTTTCTTCAAGAATGCAAATCTCCAACGACGGAAACTCCATTTCCTGCATCTTTCCCTTTGCCCGTGAGACCTTCGTCCTCACTCCTTCTCTGATTTCTTCTCTACTAAATTTGCTAAGTGATGGTGCCGAAGTAGAAAATGTCACTCTTGGTGATGCTACATAGGTATAGACATTGATCAAGAAAGATGACGTTGAGGCTGCCTATGAACCCATTTTCAAGAAAAACGACATGAAGGGCGAATATGTCATTCTTGCGGATATATGCGCCAAGATGATCGAATGCAGAAAAGGAAGCTTCGATAAAGTTTCAAACCTCCAGTACAAGATGATAGTGGCCATTCTGACCAAACTGAAGATAAATTGGTCCCTTTATGTTTTTAATCGCTTTAAGCAAGTGATGGCCAAATCGGTAAATCCCAAGCCTTACGGGATTATTTTAAGTCGTATTCTTAGCGCTAGCGGTTTCACTAACTCCGCTGGAAAGAAGATCCCAACACTAAATTTTTATGGAAAGAAAATGATTGGTGAGCTGTTAAGGCCAAGGAAACGTGGCGATGCAGCGGTTTCCAAAGACGAGCGTGAGTGATTTCTTGCCGAAGGAGTTGTTCGGAGCGATGATGAAGAGAAAGCATCTTCGTCTTCATCATCATCGAAAGAAGTAAAAGCAGAAGCCAGAGCCCAAGAAGAAACAAAAGTCTCCCTCTCCTTCTCCTAAATCACCCTCTCCCTCTCCAACGTTTATCTTCAGTGTAAACGAAGAAGAAGAAGTAGTAGAAGAAGAAGTACCACTAGCACGCAGGCGTACTCCTTCATCCACTCCAGCTGCACCAACAAGCGCTCCAGTCTAGCCAGCGCTTGAAGACTAGGCGAGTGTTCCTCCTCTTTCTTCAGACGCTGCTCCTGAATCTTTTCCTGAGCCTAGAGCCACTACTCTTTCTGAGAAGGCTGCTCGTTTTCAGGGTAAGTACTTGTGACAAACAAAGTAGTTTATCATTTCCTCATTAGGTTTCCTTTTCTAACGCTAGGATAAAACCTTTTTCAGTCGAAGTTGATGCGGATATTCAAAATGCTCTTAACACTCTTGAGTCTTTGAATATACCTATTCGAGCTGATCCCCTCATTTCTTTTCTCGATTTAGATCTTGAAGAAGAGGTCCCGGAGCCTGAGGAAATTATACCAACTATTGAAATAGATCAAGCGACTGACAAAGTCGATGATAGTCCTCAGAGTAAGCGTTGAAGTATTTTTATAAAATTTCTACTTAGTAGAAATTTTGCTTGTTTTTCTCAAACGCTTACATGTATCAGCTCAAGATGCACCAGACGCTGATGCACCTTCACCTTCTGAGATTCCTGTTGAATTGGATGTGGTTATGGAAGCAGCAGTAGATATCGCTAAGGAAGTCGCCCATGTCCTTCCTAACGCTGACACATCACCAGTCAATGAAGCGACTGAGCATGCTGAGCGGTCGATAGAAGTGGCCCCTATCCCAACAGAATCTATTGTATTCGTTCCCACTCCAACCGGGTCTCTTCCTCGTGTCATCGATTTCTTCCCTCACGGATATTCTGCAGATGTTGAATTTTATTATGATGCTAGAGAACAAGACACTCAGACCCTTGCTGAATCAGAAATCTCCTTTCAAACCACTCTTCATAGGCTTGATTTATCTAATTTTGCCAAGTTTGAATTCTTTGAGCGATTCGCTGATCTAGGTCTTTACAATCTTGAGCGACTCCAATCTAGACTTGAGTATATTCGTCGACCAGCGATCAACATGATAGAATTTGACGAGTAGCGTTTCAACTTTACTGGCCATTCTGAAGAATCCTTTTATCCCTTGCGCCAGAATAAGATCGTCATCAAGAATCCTCATATGGGTGATTGGTCAAAGAATCCAAACGAAGAAATTCTTAACTAGTTCGGATACTCTGCCTATCCCAAAGTCGTTCGTTCTCCTCAGAACGCTCTATCCCCTAAACCTCTTAGACTGTGGAAAGGAAAAGGACCAGTGGTTGCTGAGCGTCCCAATCCTATCAACTCATGGATAGAAGATGAAGTCCGAGAATGCCTTGCAAGAATATAGGCTGAGGATTATGATGAAGAAATAGAACGTTTTGACAAGTTTCTTGCAGCTAGAAAAGAATGGAAGAAAGCTGACAAGCTTGGTAAGCGATGGATGATGGATACAGCCAGATGGGCTGAAGAGTTTGTTTTACATTTCTATACCCTTGAAGAACTCATGAGATATCCATTTCTTTTGTAATTTGGAATAGAATACAGACGCCGAAGGTATGCTACCTTTTTACTTCATCAGCGTCAGCATATTGCGGGAAATGTTAGCGATCTGCCAGGATACAGGCAAACTATCGAGAGCTACATCCGTCAACAGCTAGCCTTAGTCGGTCAAGGCAGACGCTATGTGTTTCACCCCCGTCAAGCGTTTGTTCAGCGAATCTTTCCAGATTTGAACAACAGAGCCTCCACTAGTAAACAACCACTTCTTCCAGGTCAAAGTGAATTTTTTGTCGATGTTATAAATGAACACGCTGAGTTTGTTGAATTACACAGAGACAGAAGAGCAGTGATAGAAAATGCACAAGAGTTGGACATCACTTTCAACCACTATTCAGGGTTGAGAGACTTCCGAGGATACAATCTTCACCTTGTGCTCTTTTGTGAACAGAATGTTCAAATGGCCAAGATGATATCGCTAATCAGGCCAGTGGACCAAGAAGCAGCTTAAGCGCTAATGCCATTTATTTTGGACTTCTATAATTCTTATACTTCTGGAGTTGATCTGCCAGAAGGAGTGCAACTCGCACTAAGTAATGAAGAGTGCGAAGACGCTATATTCTTTGTCCCGCAGATAAACCTGATTACTCCAAGGCACATAATGGAAATCGACGTTGAAAGTCCACTCTAGGTCATACCTGTTGAAAGTCCAACGCCTCAAATTGACTTTGTGGAAATCGAAGAGGAACAAACTCCAGCTCTGGAAGCTGCTCAACCCACAGACGCTGATATGCAAGACATTGTCCCCAGCGCTCCAGCAGTCGAGGTTCCACTTGAGGAACAAGTTGTTCAAATTGACTACGCAACTCAGATGCTCGACTCAGCGATAGAAGAGGGTCATGTTGACTTAGCCACACAGCCTGCAGAGCATATTATTAGAGACAAATCTAAAGGCAAAGCTCCAGCAGTCTCAAGCTCTCACGGACCTGAGTGTTCATCTTCTGATTCATCAGATTCAGACTCTGGCCGTGATCCAGAAGCTACAGCTTTCAGAAAAGCAGTCCGACATTCTCTCAGCGATATAAAGGGTTCTTGTTCTTAATTGGAAGAGCGAAGTACTTCCATGCTCAATCAAGTAGAAACAGTTCTCAAAGCTGATATGCGAAATGCCAACAAGCTTACAATCTGCATGATGAACTTTATCGCTCCTCTCATCAAAGAGCTTTCAGACGATTTCCACCTGTCGCTTGCGCAAAATGCTTCAGCTGATACTGAGCGTCACAATTCCTCCAACCTTGTATCTCAAAGTATCGCTGCACAGATCGCTCTGTTGATAGATGAAGTTAAGCTTCTCCGAAGGGACATCGCTGACTTAAAGAACTCTTTTACTGATGTCAAGAAGAGGGGAGAGAAAGAAAAGTCCAAGACAATATCTAAAACAGATAATAAACACTGGCGATCAATGTTTGATGAAATAGCGAGCATAAAGAAAATGCTAACCAAAAAGAGAAAGCCAAGATATTATCTAGGAAGGTACTTGCTCTCGGACTTGAACGTCGATTTTCTGGAAAGTATGGGATTTCATCCTTATGCCGGACCGCTTAGACGACCTATCAACTGGAAACCATCCAACGACAGAAGACATGATATCTATTACGATTTAATTCGTGAACTTGGTATTCCTCCAAGGGAACGGGTGGATAGGCTAAAAGAACCGAATGAAAGCGCAAGACAGCGAAGGCATGACTATGATGAACTTCAACATACAACCATGATAGATATTGATCGACTCCTCATAGACTTAGCAAATGAGATCTACCAAAAAGAAGAAAGCATAAAGCGACAGAAAAGATGAATGCTTTATATTTTTTTATTCAATTATCTTATATTCAGTATAAATCATATATGCTTATCTTTCTATATGAATGAATGATTTGTCACTGAAACACCGCGTTGAGGCTAATCTAACTTTAGCTAACTTTACTAACTTTCCAAACGCTAACTTATATTTATTTTTGGGCTTTTCTTTGAACTCTTAATTTATTAAAGAGTTTTAAGAGTTAAAGTCTTGACATCATCAAAAAGGGGGAAATTGTTAGGAAATTTCAGGTTAGATATTTTGATGATGACAAGATAGGATTTTTTGTTAGACCCCAAAATATAATGTAAGTTTATGTTTCATAGATCAATTGTACAAGCATTTGAAAGTATGTAATTTTGTTAGGCTTGTAATTTTTATCTTTATAGATTTTTGACTAAGTATTAGATGCCGAATCGATAATAGAATTCTAGGTGAGTCTATTAGAGATGAAGTTGAAGATCAGCGTCTGAAGTTAGAAGAAAATGAAGATTTATCCTTAGCGTCTGTCAAACGCTAAAAGAACTATTTCAAGATTTATGGATCAAACGCTCAAAGCACTCTAGCGATCAGAATCAGATTCACCTGAAATAAATTCTCAAGTCATGAAGGACTTAAATGCAATCATTCAACGGACATTTATTTCAAACCGTAAATAAATTCAAATGCATTAAATGCCTGATAAGAGCATTAAATGTGATAAGCCAATATGACTTGTAGACAAGCCACCTTTTGACTAGACTGTCAGAACTTCAGAGTTTATAGATGCTCCCGTCAAATCGGTACCAACAGAAATTCAGGAATGTCAGAGAAAAGGTATACTCACGCGCCGCGTGAAAGGCACACTCTCACATGTGTCCAACGGACAGATCCCAAGCATTGCCTATAAATACCTTACTTCCAGCAAACCCTAAAATATATACAGACAGAGAGATATATACGTACATGCACAAGAAAAATTTGCTGAGGAAAAAGCTTAGAAACTCCATAGCCAAAATCTTTCAAGCTTTTTACAAACATTCCATACAGTCACAAATGTCTCAAATATCTTCAAAAGAAGAAACCTAAACTCTTACTGAGATATTCTAAATTGTTTGATCTTTCCAAAAACAAACAAACCCTTGTGATAAAACCCTCAACCTTTCATCTGAGTGAGAAAGTTGTTGAAACAGGCAGTATTTTTTAGTGTGAAAAGCTTGTAGAAGAAGATCTTCATTGGTGTTGACATCTGTGTGATAAAGGAGCCCGAGATCATTTTCACCTATTTTCTATCTTGTAGAAGATTCTATGTGATTCTTTGATAATCAACTTAGTAAATTCCCTCCAAGTGAAAAAGGAAAAGAAAGACGTAGCTGGGATTACATTACCCAGTGAACCTTATATATCTTGTGTCATTTACTTTTATTATTGTCTTGTTTCATATCATTTCATCTATTCTGAAAAAGATAAGTCAATCTTCTTAACGACTATTTAACCAAAATGAACGCTAAAGCTTTAAAATCATTTTCGCTGTGCTAACCCTGATTAAGCGATCTAAGCGTTACCCTACTTTAGTAAATTGCTGAAATCACTAAGTCTAAGTTACCTTTATTGAAGCGTCTGACCCAAGCGCCCAACTCTCTAAGCGTTCTAATCTTTAAAAATTGATACGAAATGTTTGAAGTCGAAAAAGATTTCAGGGTCTATTCAACCCCCCCCCCCTTCTAGACCCTTTCGTATGCCACTTGGGACCACCAAAGGTTTGCTAGCAGAATTTGATCCATTCTACGCACCTGAAGAGGATTTGGAATCATCAAATGAAAGTAGTGATGATGAACCAACAAGCGACTCAGCGTTGATTTTTCTTATGGAAAGAGATGGTGAAGCGTCTGACGACTCACTACCAGAGGTAACCACTGAATTATCTCATCCTCTTTCGTACGAAGAATTACTTGACAAAGTCAATGAATATTAAAAAGATTGTCAAGATGCCACCAAAATATATCAAAATGATGCCAAAATATATCAAAATGATCTCGCTATTATCTCATCACTCACAAGAGATAAAGTAACACTCAAATCAGAGTTGAAAGTTCAGCAACAATGCATTGAGAAGAACCAATCACTTGAGAGTGAGATTACTCAATTGAAAAGCGATCTTGATATAATAGTCAAGAGAGAAGCTGATCTAATCGCTAGACTTGCCAAATTAGAGCAGCTCGTCTCATCATTATCCAAAGCATCAAGAAACTTAGATAATGTGACTAATGTAACCAGACTTTTTGGTGAAAGGACCGGTTTAGGGTGTGATAAATTTGGTCAAAAATCAAAAGCATCTAAGGTTACGGCGAGTAACAAAGGAAAGGATGTTTCCTTTCTTGAGAAAGGTTCACAAGGACAAACGCTAAATGAACCAAGAGACAATGGTACGAGGCCAAATGAGAAAGCCAAAGCTCACTCAGGCAATGGAAAGGCGAAAGCAAATGATCCCCAAAGACGGGTTCATCCAAACACTCAAAAGACTAAGGATAAACCTGACCACTGTGAATCAAGCGCTAAGCATCAAGCACCAAAAGTGCACCCTAAGCCAGTGCCAAGGAAATACCAGCGTCAATATTTACAATGATCTAGATCATATTATCGCTACTATGATAACTATGATTATGACTACTATTATAATCAAGGATATTACTATACACCCAAAAAGCACACACAACACAATTGGAAACCCAAGAAGGCCAATATTCCTACAATGAAGACTAGGCATATATGGGTTCCTAAAGTTTTAATTCAAACCAAAGTCACTAACAATGAAGGACTCAAGACAAAATGGGTACCTAAGAAGAATTAGAACTATCCTTTAATGCAGGTACCTAGAGCCAACACTGATACTTCTGTTTGGTACTTCGATAGTGGGTCATCAAGGCATATGACTGGATCAAAGGATCTCTTGGTCAATTATCGTGTAACCAACGGTCCTCAATTTATATTCGGTGATAACTCCAAAGGTAAAACCAAAGGTATAGGTATCATGCATAGGGGGAACATCATGATCAGCGATGTATATTATGTTGAGGGTCTTAAGCATAATTTGTTAAGCAATAGTCAATTTTGTGATAAAGGCTTTGAAGTAAAATTTTCAAGCGACTGCTACTATGTTAACGACGCTAAGACTAAGTCTACTAAATTAAGAGGAAAAAGAACAAATAATGTTTACACGATGATTGGGATTCTACAATTGATAACAACCCCACGTGCTTTGTTGCTAAAAGTCAAAATGAATTGGGTTGGTTATGGCATCAAAAAATGAATCACCTCAACTTTAAGGCAATCTCTCAGTTAATATCGCTAAATCTTGTAGAGGGATTACCTAAGGGTTCCTTTGAAAAGAATCGCTTATGTGATGCATGTCAATTGGGTAAACAAGTTAAATTATCTTTTAAGAAGAAACCATGCCTATCTACTTCTTGAGTTCTTGAACTATTGCATCTAGATTTGTTTAGTCCTATTCAAATCATGAGCGTTAGTCATAAAAAGTACTCGCTTGTAATGGTTGATGATTTCTCTCGTTATAAATGGGTAGAATTCCTAGCGACCAAAGATGAAACTAGTTTCAAGCTCACATCGCTAATTTGTCAATTGCAAACTTATAAAGATTTAAAAGTGACGAGAATCAGAAGCGATAGAGGAACTGAATTTACTAACGAATTTGTTGAGAAGTTTTGTATAGATTTTGGAATACTTCATGAATATTCTACTCCTAGAACACCTCAACAGAATGGAGTTGCCGAGCAACGAAACAGAACGCTTAAAGAAGCTGCCAGGACAATGCTTGCAGAGTCTAAGCTACCTCAAATGTTTTGGGCCGAAGCTATCAATACCGCTTGCTACACTCAGAACCGGTGTATGATCAACAAGAAACATGAGAAGACTCCATATGAGTTGTGGAAGGGACGTAAGCCTAACGTTTCATATCTTCAATTATTTGGTTCAAAATGTTTCATTCAAAATAATGGATCCCACATCCTAAAGATATTCGTAGCTGCTGGGAGCTGTTGTGCACAAATCCTTTGGATGAGGCAACAACTTAGATATTAAGGAACAATCCTAGGTCCTACCCCAATCCATTGTGATAACCAAAGCGCTTTAGCTATGACCCAAAATCTTGTTCTTCATTCTAGAACTAAACACATTGACATTCGTTACCATTTCTTGCGTGACCATGTTCAAAAGAAGGATATCTCCATGCGCTTCATTGGAACTGACAAACAATTGGTAGATATCTTCACCAAAGCGCTTAACGAACAACGTTTTCTCACTTTGAGAAGTGAATTAGGTATGATTGATTTAAACGCTTAAATCATAGAGCATCATACTTTATAGGCATATCATCTAGGGAGAATCCACCTTATGATTATGTCTAAATCTTTTTTTTAAATTGACATAAGTTATTAATTTTAGGGGGAACTTTAAAATTATACGTATCTCAATTCATGAGCGACTGTGATCAAAATTGACTTTGAAAAATTTATGCATTGATCACTAGCACTTATCTATTATGCATGAAAAAATCAATCTCTAATAAATGAAAATGTCTTTTATAAATCCAAGCGGTTGATTTTATCTTTAACATTAAGAAATTAATTTTTTTTGTTCTTAAAAAGACTTCAGCGTTAAAAAGATTCCCACTTTAACGCTAAGTAATCTTTTTCTGAAACTCATGCATAGTTTTCATCATTGAAAGTAGCATTTGGATAAGTCCAAAAGATTAGATTTGACAACTGCCCACACGTGCTTATCTCATCAAACTGACGGTTAATGATTCCTATCTAAAAACTAGGCGGTTCAGTAACTGCACCAGTCTGAGTACATGTCAGTGTACTATCAGGCGCATGTATTTCACGCTGAAAATTTCAAATTTATTCAAACGTTTTTGAAAAAGTAACTACGGATTTCAAACCATTATATTCCACAGTAGTTACCCATTTTAGCGCACTTTTTGACATCCGTCTTTATGAGTAAACGGCTCAGATTTACTTTTTGTTATTTTCAAAATTAACTTCTGAACACGTGTCATTTATCTACCAATTGAGGAGTTATTTTTGCCTCCAATTTAAATTCTTCACAACCTTTATAGTAAAACTTTATCACTCCCAAATCTCTCTACTGTAAAAGTTCTCTCTCTAAGGCAAAAAGATTATCTTTTCTCTCCTCTACCAAAGCTTTAATCTTTCATCAATGGCACCCAAATCATTCAAGTCTGCTGCCGAAAAATCTTCCAAATCAGAGAAACCAGTCACTGTTAACGCCGGCTTTCTTGTTAACTGGGACTATCTCTTCGATAACCAGAACTTCGTTCTTCGGACTGTTCTTCCTCTTGTTCAGGAATTTGGTTTACGCGATATGATAACGACCGTCTACAACTTTTTTGAGGAAAAAACCCTTTTTTTCTTCAAGAACGCAAAAATCTCCGATGATGGAAACTCCATTTCCTGCGTTTTTCCTTTCGCCCGTGAGACCTTCGTCCTCACCCCTTCTCTGATTTCTTCTTTACTAAATTTGCCAAGTGATGGTGCCAAAGTAGAAAATGTCACTCTTGGTGATGCCACAAAGGTATGGACTTTAATCAAGAAAGATGAAGTTGAGGCTACCTACGAACCCAACTTCAAGAAAAATGATATGAAGGGAGAATATGTCATTCTCGCGGACATATGCGCCAAGATGATCGAATGTAGAAATGGAAGCTTTGAGAAAGGGAGAGTACTCTATGGAAAGTGTCAGTCGTACATATGATGTAAGTTTCGACAGAGAAAGTGTCAGTCGTACACTATGGAAATGGTAGTGGGAACTTATATCATAGACGTGTCAGTTGGACTGATACGTTTGAACACGGCTCGCATCAGTTCATCACATGGGTATTCACTCATTGACAGTCAATGATGAAACTGATAAGTAGTGATAGGTACGTGTGAACCTTTGACCTGAGAAATCGAGTTGAAGATGTACTTGTGACATCAAATCTGTCATTAGAGTAGTTAGATTTAAATCACCTGTTGGTGGAATCGACCTCGAAGTGCGACTTGATGGACAAGTAGCATTGTTAACTGATTTGCAATATGAAATTTATTCTCTCATAAGTGAATGAGTAAAATATCCTATGCGGTTATGAATAAGTGAGGATGAAAGTCTTTGGCCAAAGCATTTAAATACCTTGACTTATTATGAGCTTAGGCATATGGTCAAGTTATATGAGTTTGACTTTAAACCATGACTCTTACTTGACTGGGATATAAGAATAAAAGGTTTATACACGTACGGTATTCACGGCATAAAGGTTTGGAATGATCCTATTCATTCGTTCTCAATTGGGTTACGGTGTGAGCCACAAGACTGGCTAGGTGTCACTCACATCTCTTTGGATTCCTCCCAATTGTCTTTTGAGACGAACCTAAAGAGTCGCGCTTAAAGGAAGTGCAAAAGGAAAAACATGGAAAAAAGACTTGAGAGAAATTCACGGCATTGAATGTCGTAATAAATTAATTAATTATTGGATAATTTAATTAATTAATTAAATTAATGAGTTAATTAATTTCTTGGAGAAATTGAATTATAAATTAATTAAGAATTGAATTAATTGGATTATCAATTTATTTATTGGATAAATAAATTATCCGATTAATTAATTAGCAAGCAAGAAGAAAAGCCCGAAGGCTTCCGAGCCCACTAAGGGGCGGCCAAATAGACGCCCAAATAGGGCTCTTGCATGCTAGTGTTATTGTTTCATAATGATATAAATATATCACAAGGAGAAAAAAAACACAAGGCAACTTACATAACTTTCTCTCCAAGAAAAAGTCTCCCACCCCTCTCTCTCTCTAGCCGTCTTTGACAAGGAAGAAAGGAGGAGTTTTTCGTTTTTGATTCCGGCGTGACGAATTAGAGACGTTGGCAAATTCGGCGTTAGAGAAAAGGATCACGTTCAGAAATCAACATACATGAGAACGGTAATTTTTCTATACACAATTAAACACGAGGATTAGAGATGATTCGGGTTTTGGGAATTAAATTTACTTTACGCTGTATTTTATTCGTATAATTCCCAACAGTGGTATCAGAGCCAATCTCTGAATTCTGTGTTTAATTGCTTATGTGATTAACTGTTTTTCCGCGTTTTTGAGGTATGCTTTGAACGTATTTTTCATATGAAAATATTTTGAATCTTGCCAAAGTTTCTTCAGGAAAGTTGTATTTTAATGAGTTACAAATATGGGCATATAAATTTTATGAGAATCGGAGCAGTATAACCCCAAGATGAGCGCGACGCAAAAAGTGTGCGCAGTCTGCTCGTTGGGCGCGCAGACAGCGTGCACTGTGCGCGCAATAGGAGGCCTTTTCGGCCTCGCGTTGCACACACAGAGTGTGCACTGCGCACACTGGGTGGGCTCCCAATGTCGTGCCTTTTCACGGCGCCGGTCGGAGGGGCTGGCCGGACGCACGATTAAATTGTGCGCTGGGCGCACGGCATACACCGTGCCATGCGCCCAGCGCACGAACCTGTTTTGGGGCCCGGGTTTTCTTGACTCGGGCCCTAATGGGTCGGGTTATATTTTCCTAAGGTCCAAATTTTAATTGAATGGATGTTTGGGCTATTTTAGTTTTCCGGGTGAGTCAAAAGGATGATGACCCAAATTTAATTAAAAAGGGGCCCAAATTGTTTTGATTAAAATTGTGGATAATTCAATAAATTAGTTATTGGGCCTAATTAATTAATTTTGAATATGCCAATGGTTGGTAATTTAATTTTGATAAAATTAAGCCCAATATAGTTTTTATTGATCTTTATTTGAATGAAATAATTAATTGATAAACTCTTGGAGAATTTTATTTATTAAGTTATTTATTTAAATAAAGAATTCTCATAAATAGGATTATTTTCATATGAATCAATAAAATTTGGAATTTTATTGTGGAAATGAATTAAGTTGGACTAATTAATTTTTATTAATCACCAACATAAGTGCTTTATTTATCGCGAGCATGTATTATGTGATGGTGACATATGTCTATGGGCTTAGGTTGCTTCTTTTGATTATGTATTTCTTTTGATGGGTTGTAAGGGCCGGTTTGAGCCCATTTTATTTTATTTCTAGATTTATGTATAGGTTTTAAATTACCTCTTGTAATAAATAGAAATAGAATAGGCCTTTCAAGATGGAGATCATGCAAAAGAAGAGGAGCTTGGAGCCCACGAAGATTAGCTAGGCTTTTCTTTTTCAAATTTCCGATGGCCCATTGGCTTGGGCCCTCTAGATAAAAGCCGATAGACTTGTGTGTTGTATTATTGCTTTCGATGCATGTTCATTAGTTGTATGAAGCATGTGTATTATCAATATGCGCTATATAAATTGGTAAATGTGCAAAGTGAGACGAAATAAATGTTTTGAACATGAATTCTCCCATACAAAAAAATAATACTAAGTTAGTAAGAGGTGGTAGGCATCCTTTCCCTCTACTAAACTTAATAAGATCAAGAATTAAATCCATATGTGGCATCTTCCCAGTAAGTGGGGGTCATATATTAAGATTTAATTCTAGAATTTTATTAAGTGCATTGGATGCCATAATCGAGACATATTTCACCCCAAATATCGTTAAAGGGTTGTAAGGTGAAATTCAAATGTTAGATTATGAGGAGTTAGTGGGAATGAACTTAGATAGTCCACTTTACCAATAAATTGTTAAAGGGTTGCGGTATTTGTGGATTATGGGATAAATATGATTGAACCGTCTATTTGATAGATTGATGTTTGACATCACTTTAATTAAGTAATGGACCAAATATCGTTAAAGGGTTGCCATCCATTATATTAATTAAAGAACTTAATCCCCACCACGAAGTTTTCATCAACGATCGCTTCCGTCATTTCACAGTGGGAGTGTGGAATTTCGAAAAATGTAGTGGGAGCCAAGTTCTAAGTCGAAGTCCTTGATTTTAAACTTAGTCTTAGTTTAGTCCAATATTCTAATTAAGTCTGATTTATTTTCTGCAGTTATTTGTTTTATCTCTCTCGTTTTTCAAAAATGACAATCAACCCACTATCCGTATTACTCGAAAAGAATATCCTTACCGGACCCAACTACGTGGATTAGCTAAGGAATTTGAGAATAGTTTTCAATATGGAGCCTCTAGGATATGTGTTGGACACTGATATCCCTGCTCCCCCTTCCAGAACACGTGCCAATGAAGAGGAAGTCCAAGCTCATGAACAATGGGTAAAGGACGACGTCCGAATGCGTGGGTACATTCTTGGCTCTATGACGAATGAGCTACAGAGGTCCCACAACAAGATGACCACAACGAGGGCTATCTTGGCGCACTTGGTCGAGCTCTATGGTGAGCATAGTAGGACTGCTAGATATGAAATATCTAAAGAGAGCTTCGGAGCCAAAATGAGAGAAGAGGAGGAGGGGAGAATGGTTACGATAGCCAAAACTGATTATCGAGGATCGAGAGATTGAAAGCTCTCGATTTTACAATGAACCCGCAACTTCAGACCGATCTTATCTTGCAGTCCCTTCCTGACTCTTTTTCCCAATTCGTCATGAACTTCAATTGCAATGAGATTGAATGCAACTTAGCTGGGCTAATGAACAAATAAACCTGGCACAATCTCAATTGAAGCCAAGGGAAAAGAGACTGCTTTGGTTATCACTTCTGGGCCAAAATGGGGGAAGAAAAGAAGAGAAAAACCAAGAAGCAGGCTGGCGAGCTGGAGCTCAGGGTGTGTCGATAAAGGAAAAGGGAAATTCCTGTGATTCGCAAGCGAAAGGGGCCACAAAAGATAGACAGATGCTACACTGCGGTGAGCTGGGCCACTCGAGAAGGAACTGTCCGAATATGGGCCTGGCGCAAAAGTATGGAACTTTATGTTCATGAAAATTATTGTTCTATGACCGTCTTCTCTACAACTTGGATTCTTGACTCTAGAGTAGTGCTCAATATGTTGTATGAATCAGGATCAGATGCGAGGAAAGGAGCTGGACACGATGAGGTGAAGATCAGAGTAGGCAGGGGGCAAAGCGTCACGGCTACTGCAATAGGATCTCCGATCGTTGTTTTTAAATTCTGGACATGTACTATTACTGGATAAGCGTTAGTTTTGCTAATGGGCTAAAAAACATTGTTTCTATTCCCGGTTTAGTAAGAATGGTACACTTTCCGTTTTATTGATGATCGATGCACATTTATTATGGTAATAAATTGTAGCTTGCTTCTTTGATAAATGGAGTATTACTTAGTGTCCAGAATGGGTATGCAGTGAATATATACAAAGGAAACGTAGTAGGCTGAAATAAACAACGATTGATATGGCACCTTCGGACTAGGCCATGCTGGCGAACAAAAGATTCGCAAAATGGAAAAAAGATGGGGCTAATTGGTCCACTGGGATTGGATCCCTATCCTATTGTGAATCTGGTCTCAAAGGACAGATGGCTAGAGCGCCCTCACAGGGAACTTGAAAGGGCCTCACAAAATCTTAGGTGTTAGTA
>CM033401.1:19087825-19215280 GCA_019426215.1 Buddleja alternifolia
TGCTTCCCATGTGGAGTCTTTTAAGTTAGTTCCATCTCTTGCATCTTCTGGAGTAAAGCATTGTTGGTTGTTGATACGTTGTACGTGATGTGATGAAATTTTTCGTTGTTGGACTTCAACTCTTGATTATAGCCTCCACCAATTTGATTTGATCGTCCTTTCCTCAAGTCTTGTTAGTAGTGTTACTCCTATCTCCATCCTTTATCACATACTTCTGGCTCAATCCATCAAACGCCTTACATGCGTTAGGTTCTGCACTATTCGTTTAAAAAACATCATTCATTAAGGTAATATAAGGATTGATAATGCCAAACAATAATGAATATACTACATTATAATTCGGACATCCACGAACTTTCTCCTGGGATTTTTTTTGCCACGATGTCGAATTTGTAGTTGTTTTTTGCAACCGCAAGTACCACCCACAAAAGCTTCGACAAATGGCTTTGAACGTTGGCAAGAGTATTTGAATTTTCTTGAGGACGATCCACCCGGTTGTCATTTTGCTTTACAAAATATGACGACAATTTTTTTTATAGAGATTTATAGTGTATTGACAATTACTTAAAAGACACAAACCGTATAAAACTAAAGACAATGGCTATAAATTGCACATTCCATATATATAGGGAAGTGTTGAGGGTAATTTTGGTCAACAATTTGCAACGGCTACATTAACGTAAAAAAAGCCAGAAATGACAACCGGTCCTATCCACATTCAAAATGAAAACTTCATGCAAATTTAAACACTTGTTTCTTGCACAACATACAAATGAATATAAATATTTTTTACATAACAATTTTGCTATGTGCAATAATATATATAATATATATATATTATATTTTAGTATTATTTTATACATGTTCACATATGTCCAATGAGAATCTAATGCTGTGACACTAGCACTTTAAAGAAGCCTTACACAAAGTAATTTTATGAATGACAACACACCCTATCACACTTTTGTCTTTTAATTTGATTAACATATATTGAATATGTTCATCAAATTTGCAATATTAAGACACACGAAGGGATATTGTATATATGTGTATATTATATATATAATATATATAGAAAACAAATAAAAAACCTCAAGAGAATCTTACAAAAAGATTGAACCGTACCCTTGTTTGGAAAATGTTGGAGTGTTGATGCTTTTAGCTAGTTACATAAGGCTGATTTAGTGTCAACTTTTATGACAAAAGTTGATAGGTTTGGGCTAATAATTCCAACATGAAATGATTTTTTGATTTGAAAGTTGAGCTCTTCTACAATATATAAATGCACTGCATATTGGTAGTATTTATTAGAAGGGCAATTCTTCAACTTGTCAATATTTCATAAACACTAATAATATGGAGCTTGTGTCGCAGGCCGATATTCTATACGCTAATGGATGGGCATACGAGCATGATACTTGTTTCATTACTAGTATTGTTGTTGCATGCTGGAATCAAAATATATCATTGACTCAACAACATTACCATTATTAGGTATGCCATGACGAGCTAACGTAAATTTGGCACAGTATTCACATTTGCGGTCTACAAGAGTAGGTTGCAATTCCTATATGAGCGTTACAGTGTGTTCCAAACAGTGATTGCAAATCTTGGCGTCGGTGGGATAGAGATCAAATCAAATTTTTGCTCAACCTGGTGTCATGGCTAAGTTAATGAAGGTGTGTAAATTATCCTAAATTACTAGTATTCGACTTTCATATGTTGTATATATTCAATCCTCATATAATTCTTAATTGTGCAATAGGAAAACGAAATGGTGATGAGTTACTTGAGGTATGGGCCCCCTATTGCCCAATTGAACTACATCTTTGGCCCACGTGTGATTGACGTGTCAAGTGACTCGTCTCGATCGAATGGTAAAGCATTATTTGTTTTCGGCCAATGATACTATCGTCATTGAAGATAGTGAGGGAAGAGGACCCAACAAAATGAAAATGATTACACGTACAGCAAAAATGTTGTGGGTCGGGTTCGATAAGTGTCAAGCCAGGGATCTTCGAACGACCCTCTGTCCCGCCTTGGTTACTCCACGCCCATCCATTACCTAAACGAACTTTGAAACTTGACCCACTGGCCACGCGTGAAGAGGACATACTGGCTGAAACACTTCATCAACTGAGAGGATAATGTCAAAACTCATCAGGGGTCGCATGATAACCCCAAAGTTGAACCATCGTCTGATAATCAAAAGACAACGAAAAAAGTGGTAAAAAATTAAATTTTCCTTAAATATTGTGGCGTAATTAACCTTCAGCTATAATGCATAAGTGTACTAGATATGGTGTTTTATTATACGTTGAAAATTGTACTAGCTTTATTTGTAATCTTTTTTTTTCATTGTTTGTTATTTGTGATTTTGTAATGTGTAATGGCCAACTACGGCACTACTACCCTTTTTCCAACTTATATAACGAAAGGATATTTTAGGTTGGCGTAAAAAAATTAATTCCAAATTATTAATGCAAAGTACTCATTTTCACGTGTGCATGGATGTGTCGCATGAAATTTCCATGCACGCATGCATCGTTTTACATGGATGGGATAATGCCAAATTTCCATTATTAAATGGGACAAACAAAGGTCCATGCAACATCTTTTTATGAAGGAACCCAATGGATCACAAATATCCTATAATATATGTTCTTGCATACATAAAATAACAACAATACACTTGTATATTTTCCTATTTCTAAATGTTTCTCAACAATGTCCTCAAGAAATTTAAGCCATCAAAACACTTGTCTATATACGGCTAGGTGGCCTAGAATGTTGATAATTAATTCATTTCCCAACTCGTTCAACAATGGTATGAGGGGCCATGGAAATTTAAAATGTTTAATATTTCGGCTCTTGACACAGCGCAACGTCGCATTAATCGACACTTTGAAACCAACTACGATTTCTCTTTCATTGCTCATCGGGAAAGAAAATTGGAACGGCGTTATCGGGCCTTCACAAAAATGATTGCATGTCAAGGTGTGAATGGGACGAAGCGCGCTGTATTGTAAGGTGTCCAAGCAACAATGGGAGGAATGGCGTGTGGTAGTCAAATAATGTTTTATTATTGATTTACGAAATATTAGAACAATTTAGGCTCCACTAAATTCTCTTTTTTTTCTATAAACTATTCCATTGTCAAGAGCATACATATATTATGGTGATGACAAGTACGAGGCCTTGAAGCGGTTGTATGCGAGTCCATATGCGGGGACTTTGACCAACCTATGGGAAGCCGGAATGGTTCTGATGCGGATGAAGAAGCTTGCCCAGAGTACGACTCCGATTACTATGACGAGGACGACGAACCTAAATACATAGATACAACACGTAACTTTGGCTGTGGGTCAGTTTCAAAGTTGGTTCCGGATCTGCGAAATTTCTCTTTCATGCGTTTTGTAATAATTATTTCATGCGTCGTACTTACTTTGTACTATTATGTTCTAGTTCATTTTTTGTATTTTGTTTGTAGCCTAGCCTAGTTTCATTTTCCAAAGAGTTAGTCTGTCAAGAACATTAGGAATTTGATGATATTTTACGTAAATGACCAATTTAAATTAAAAGATGCGATGCGCGGTATGACAATCGGAAAGGCTTAAAATTAAAAATTACATTCAACACTAAATTCACTCCAAATCATACTTAAATTCCATAAAATAAGATACTCCAAGTAGTCACGATCTGGGACAATCTCGGTTTCTTCACTTGTTTCATGCACCGCTAAATCAGAAGAATTGTTTGGGTGGTCAAACACAGCCGTCTCTTAGGTCATCATCAATACCTCTGATAATTTTCCCCAATTAACTTCTCCCCGCAGTTTGTACTTACTTGCATCTGGATATTGCTAAAATGAAGGAATAATATGAAGCAAAGTTAAAATATGTTGAATATAATTATAATAATATTCAATTGTAGGTGAAATGAAAAACCCAGCAATACATGCCTCCTCCAAACGGGACCAGTTTGCCTTTGATGATTTGACTGAATTCTTCGCACGATCCCAACGAAACTCCGATTTAGTAACGATTTCATTGAATATTTTGCATCATCGGTGCAACATATTGAAACGGCTTAGGACTATTGAGGGATTGAATCCTCCAAATCCCTCGTTCAATCTATCGCACAACCACTGAACGATACCATTGCCCAATACACCACAAACAATTTCATTGCGTCCACGAGCGGAGTGTAGCAATTCAATGAAGAAAATTTCCTTCGCCACTGTCCACCCATCCCCGCCCGGCAATTGGTAATTCATGTTTGGAAGTGTGTATGTGGTCATCACACACATAGCCTAGAGTCACCCCATATTTATAGACTATTTGAAGTCAAATATTTGGAAAAATAAAAAGCACCAAAACCTAACATGCATAGATAAACCCAAACGAATTGAAAGCACACACAACTATCTAACAATAAATTGTAATGAAAAAGCTTGCTAACTCTCTACAATTGTAGGCCATATGTTGACCAAAATAACAAGTACTACAATTTGCAGATCACCATTTAAGCCAACCACCAACCACAATCATAAATTTTTTTGTCACCTAATGAAAATAGATGTCTACATAAGCTTACTATGGCATATCATTAGAGTTTAGCATAATTTATCAATACAGGCGATTAAGGAGATTAAAATACGCTACAAAATATATGGTGTACGGTTGCACAAATGATCATCAAATATCAATTCGCTAATGAAACATCCGAATTAGCAGGCCTAAAATACCCATTAATTTTACCAGCGAGCATCAATCTCACTTGACCAACTTTAGCATTATCAGGGAGACTAAAAACATGGCAAGAGCTTGAGTGTTCTTGACGATCAAATTGGTAGCGACGAGCTTCTCATCTAGGGTCAAATCATCAATCTGGTTGACTATTTCAAAACAGCCTGGCATTTGCAAGTCATGTCATGTTGATGACCCATTTTGCTAACAATTTCACCTAGCCTTGAGTCAGTGGTATTTGTGAATTTGTTAATGCCAGCCATGATTGGCCCAATAATGGAGTCTTCCTTTTTTTGCTTGCCCTTATTAGATGTTTTTGTTGTAGTGCTACTTCCAGCTTCACAAACTGAGGGTGGTGCATCTTCGTCCACTAACGGGGTGTATGTCATATCATTGTCATCCAAATGCGTATCAGGAGGGGATTTTGGTTGGCTTTCGGCGTGTAATATCCCATTCAAAGCATCGTGAAAGTCTTCCGCTCCAGTACCATCGGCTCGGTCTTTACCAAACACCTCAAACCATGCATCAAAGTAAGGCCAAGATTTGTATCGCATGGTTTGAGCACTGGGTTCATTCTGCAAAGCAATTATACGTGACATATTAGTTCTACAAATTGATAAAATCAATACTAATTTGTATGTTTGTCGAAAAACATATATTTTCAATTACAAAATCACTAAATTAGACGTACCTTACAGGCCGTCTCCCCTGCTTCATCATCGTCCGTCTCAATCATTTTAGTCGTCGAGTTCCATCCAACATCGGTTCCACCAAAAATGGTGAACAGTGTGTTGTATTGTTTCTTCCACGAATGCATTTTAGAACTTATATGTGGATTAGAACGCAGATCAGTCCTCGGAAATGCCATCATCATGTTGACTTGCAAAACATTCAAGTACCCAACCCGAAAGCCATTATCAGATTTCCAACCAGTAGTGAGTAGTTCTTTCAATGCTTGCACCAACACATCTTCCGCCGGTCTAGTCCACATCCTCCTGCATACCACTGCCTTCTTCCCTTTACAACTAGTCCCAACACTTGAAGTGTGAGCCATTGCTAACAATCTGACAAATAAAATATTATTACCCAACATATTGTATAAGCAAAACAACATACAATATGAAATATTACATACAAAAGGATGAGTAACTTACTATATAACTGAAAACTAATATGGTTATTTGCACATATACATACATAGAGAATTTTAAACTGAATGGGATTTAACAAATGAACGACACAACCAACAACATCATTATAAAGGGTTGAAACTCATGAAAAGCATTAAGCTTCATTGTGCACAAATACACACAAATAAATATAGTATTCGGCCATAATACACACACATCGTAATAATTTTAAAGGAAAACATGTTTTTAACGGTCACCCGTCCACTCAGTGAACAATTCATTCGCAAGGTTATCACGCCACATCGACCACTCATTAGAAGAGTCAATACTCTCAACATAGTCGACTTCAGATGGTTGATCATCATTATATGTTTCTTGATGATTCTTAGGGACATGTGCCTTAGCAGGGTCAACCTCCATCTCACGTCGAATGAAATTGTGCAGTAGCGCACAAGCCAAAATCATCCGGTTCTGAGTACGTAGTGGGTAGAATGTCGTACTCCTCAAAACAGCCCATCACCACTTCATTATGCCCCAAGTACGTTCAATAACATTGCGTGCTTTTGTGTGTCGCTGGTTGAATAGCTCTTTTGCATTCTGGGGAGCTCGACTACCTGCTGACCATTCATCTAAATGATATCTAATGCTTCTGTACGGTGCTAGAAACCCAGGACAGTTCATGTAACCATTGTCACATAAGTAGTATTGTCCTTTCATTCAATACAAGGGTTGCTCACATTCTGGTAAACAACATAATTGTGCGTTAAAAAACCAAAAGCTCGTATAACTAAAAAACCAATATAAAAACCCATGTAAACCATTCGGTACTTTCAAGCCATTGACTCGGTTAACGGCATCACGCAATACCCTGCCGTCGGCCGTGGATCCCTCCCACCCCGGCAACATGTAAACAAAATTCATTTCACGATTAACAACTCCAAGAACGTTCACACTTATTCCTCCTTTCCTATTGCAATATCTTGGCTTATCAAGCAGTGGGGTTTGAACATCGATGTACATCCTGTCTAGTGCCCCGATACAACCCTGTAAGTTAGACCACGAAGTAATTAAATAAACAGTCATGTAATAATTTGCGATAATAATGATACTTGAACACATATTAATCATACCTTGAAACTTTTCCATCTCGCATTGGTATAGTCATCATCCACAGGCTTTGGTGTCACAAGAATTAAGGGATGTAGTTTAAGCAATGCCGTCAAGACCGAGTGGAAATAAAGGCTAACAGTGTGACCGGATCGTACATGGTCAAACTTAATCGTCCAATTCATTTTGTGATGAGACAAAACAGACAAAATGAAGCAAACTTTTTCGTCTATTCTGACATACTTTGAATCACGTAAACCCCCAACATGCTGTAATAAGTAGCATAACCTACTGAATGAACTCATGTCCATTCTTAGTTGACTTAGACAATCAGCATCATTGTTACAAGTTAGGCGGAAGACACATGATATTTGACCCGGCATCCTATGTGCCATAACATATCTAACTATCCACTCTCGTGTACGACGGCAGCCTAATCGCTCATCACTCAAGATTGCAAGAATAATGTTGAATAAAAATTTAGCATGGCTTATAATTTCGTGAACAACCAACACAATGCCTAAGTGTTTCCGAGAAATTTCAGACATTTGTGAAGCTGCATTTATGTCAAAAGAAATTGTCAATTATAGTTTCAACAAGAATAACAATTTCATACACAAAACCAAGCACAAGATGAAATAAAAACCTTGTCAAAACTAAAAACGCTACAATAAAAACACATATATCCAAAAAATCATGCTTCCACCCAATTCTTGTACTAAGACTGTTAATAAACTACAAAGATAAACACAAAATTACGAAAATTTACATGTCAAACCATTTACGGGGTGAAATTGAAAACCCCGTAAGCACAAACATGGACCCATGACGCGTGGGTTCGAAACGAACCCAGTGGAGGGCTATTCTTCATTAATACACTCAAGAAAACCACAAAAATTATTAACTTCCTCATTACATTAATCCCAAGAGAAGAAATTAACAGGAACCCTAATATATCGAACCCGAATTCAAAAAAAAATACATCCGAAGTATGGAAGAATATTCAAGTAAAGGGACCGATAATGCAATTACTTGCCTTTTTGTAGCTGTAGATGAACAAATACGACCCAATTTGTAAGATCTCTACTTTCTCGACATTATTTCCCCAAAAATCGCCTTCTCCAACTGCAGATAGTGAGGGAGACGGGTTTGTGTGAGATTGAAGATGTTGTAATAAAAAAATGAAAAAGGAAATAGTACTTGGATATTTATAGAAGAGGGGCAAAAATGTCTTTACACATTATGGGTTGTTTAACCAAGCTCATGGGTTTATTTCAACCTACGCATTAAGGTGGGTTGAAATACCCATGGTATATGGGTTTGTGGACCGGGCCCTGGGTTTGTTGGCTTATTTTGGCCAACCAACCAAACAAAGGTTTATATGGGTCAGAATAAGCAAACCCATATAAACACTCCAACCAAACAAGCCCTTAGATTATGAGATATGGCAAATGGATGTCAAAATGGCTTTTCTGAATGGATTCCTCGAGGAGGATATCTATATGGAATAGCCAAAGGGTTTTGTAACCGAGTCCGATATCTATAAAGCATGTAAACTTGAGAGGTAAATATATGGTCTCAAGCAAGCATCTAGAAGCTGGAATCTCCATTTTGATGAAGTAGTAAAGGGATATGGCTACATCAAGAATGAAGATGAACCCTGTGTCTACAAGGAGACTAATGAGAGCAAACTTTTGTTCTTAGTAATATATGTGGATGACATTCTGCTTATAGGAAATGGCATAGGAATGCTCACCACAGTCAACAAATGGCTTTCGAGTATGTTTTCCATGAAAGACTTGGGAGAAGCAACATACATTCTAGGAACTCGTATCTACAGGGATTGAACGAATAGAATGATAGGTCTCTCTCAAGCCCTTTATTTAGAAAAGGTCCTAAAGAGGTTTGGGATGGACAATTCTAAGAAAAGGTTTCTTCCTATGAGGCATGGAGTACACTTGTCCAAGTCTATGTGCGGTCAAAGTGAGGAAGATAGGTAGGTGATGAGTAATGTACCCTATGCTTCTACAGTAGGTAGCCTGATGTATGCAATGTTGTGTACTAGAACCGGCATTGCCTATGCTGTGAGCGTGGTGAGTCGATTTCAGGCAAACCCGAGAAAGGAACATTGGATAGCTATAAAGAATATCCTAAAGTGTCTGAAGAAAGCTAAGGATATGGTTGTCATATATGGAGGTGGAGACCTGAAGATGGAAGGTTGTTCTGATTCAGATTTTCAATCTGATGCTGATGACCGAAAATCCATTTCAGGGTTTGTTTTTATTATCAATGATGGAGCGGTGTCTTGGAAAAGTTCCAAGCAAAGCACAACCGCTGATTCCACCACTGAAGCGGAGTATGTAGCAGCCTCAGAGGCAGCGAAAGAAGTTGTTTGCATGAGAAAGTTTCTTGGAGAACTTGAATTGGTCCCTAGTGCTCAGCTCCCGTTACCACTTTATTGTGATAACAATGGAGCTATAGCACAAGCCAAGGAACCGAGGTCTCATAACAAATCCAAACACATTGAGAGAAGATTTCACATCATCAAGGAGATTATTTGCAGAGAAGAGATAGCAATGCAGAAAATAGCCTCAGCTGACAATGTAGTTGACCCGTTCACCAAACCACTACCTTAGGTTGTTTTGGACAGACACCTGGAAAGAATGGGTATTAGATACCACAATGAGTGGCATTGAGTGCAAGTGGAAGATTGTTAAGATTATGCCCTCAGGTGCCATAGAGGATAGTATGCATAGGGCATCTATCTTATATTGAACTTAAATATTATTTATAATAAAAGTCATCATTTAAATTTTCACATAATTCTTATCTGCATGTATAAGTTGTGTAAAATATTTTGCCCATGTTTTCAGTGCACTCCCTCTACTTCTTATGGGATAGGAAGAGTGGCACTAGAGAGATCGATCTTGATTACTAAAACAAGTTCGCAAGTAATATGAAGTCCTTAATGGACAAATAAAGACTTCGAATACTTGTACAATCTTAACTTCGACATGGGAGTGCCTGTTTAGTATCATGGGATGATAGGAGATTAAGATTGTAGGCACATCAGTGGAACTGATATGCTCGAACATGACTCGCATCAATTCTGTCACATGGGTTTCACTTTGTGACTGTCAATGACAGAATTGGTTATGTGTACTAGGTATATGTGAACCTTTGACCTGAAGTATCAGGCTGAAGATGCACTTGTGACGTCAAATCTTTCACTAGAGTAGTTAGACCCAATTTACCCGTTGGTGGGGTCAACCAAAAAATGTGGATTTGATGGGCAAGTGGTAGTCTTAGCAGATATCTAAGAGGGATTTGTTCTCTCATAAGTGAATGAGAATGTACCTTATGTAATTATAGATAAATAGAGATCAAAGTCTTTAGCCAAAGCAAACGAGACGATTATTCTAAGTACCAAATCGATCTCAATGATCTCATATTATTATAATTTATACATATGATCAAGTCCAGTGAGTTTGACATAACCATGACTCTCACTTAACCGGGGAACATGAACGAAGGGTTTATACATACACGGTACTTACGATTGAAATGTTGTGGAATGATCCATTAATTCGCATTTCATTTGGGTTACGAAGTGGGCCACATGACTGACTAAGTGTTACCCATTTTCTTTGGTTTCCTCTCATTGCAAAATGAAACGAACCTAAAGAGTCGCGCTAGAGAATTGATGAAGAAAATTGAAAAAAGGATTTTTTATTTTCTATCTTATTTTGGAGAGATTTAATTTATTGGATAAGTTAAATAATGAATTGCTTATTGGATAAGATTAATTATTAATTAATTTCTTAGAGAAATATATTAATGAATTAATTTATCTAGTTAATTTTATTATTTAATTAATATATTTATTTATTGGATATAATAAATAATTAATTGAATAAAGAAATTAACAAAACAAAAGAATTCCGAGCCCTACATGGGGCGTCCTTAGGCTAGGTTGGATGATCAAATTGGTCTCTTTTGTTTTGTCTTAGTTAACAAGTCATTGTGTTATGAAAGGGCTCTCTTGACTTTAACCTAGAAAAGAAAAAATAGTTACATGAATTGTAACTCTCCAAAGAATAGAAGAAGAAAAATATCCTCCCTAGCTATACACAAAAGCCGTCGCCCCTATAGACAACAAGAAGGGAATTTTTCTTCATCAATTCACGCGTGATAATTTAGAGGCAACGTGATTCGTTGTTAGATTCATCTATAACTTCAAGAATTGAAGAACACGAGGGTTGAAGAATTTAAGAAGTTCATCAATCTAAAGTTTAAAAGAAGAATTGGATTCTCCTACCACCTCGCTTCAACGGCTAAGTCGGATTTACTCATTAATGCATGTTTGGGATTCAATTATGCAAATTAGAGTACACTTTTGGGTTTTAAATTAAATTTTTGAAAACCTTCCGCTGCGTTCATGTGTTGTTACGTGAAACCCAACAGTTGCATACTCCCAAACAACTTTGGCGATAAGTACTTGATTCCATTTTTATGTTGGTGTTATGCCCTCAGATGCCATAGAGGATAGAATGTATAGGGCATATTCATTGTAATTAAACATTATTTATATAAAGGCGTTTAAGTTGTTTTCTTATTGGCATTTATAAAGATAAAATCAACAACTGAAAGTCCATGACATGCATTAAGGCGAACTTTCTACTCCCTATAGGTTATGGAGAATAACACTAGAAAAAATCAGTACTCATTGTCTAAATAAGTTCGCATGTCGAAGAAAGTCTTGATTGGACATCAGGAACAGATAAGACTTGTACGGCATAAGCTTTGACATGGAAGTGCTAGTTGAGCACTAGGTGGTAGTGGGAGCTTATATCATAGACATGCCAATTTCACTGATTTGTTCGAACATGACTCACCTCGGTTTTGTCACATTGGTTTTACTCAATGATAGAACTGATAAACTGTGATAGGTACGCGTGAACCTTAGACTTAAGAAATCACGTTGAAGATGTACTTGTGATATCAAGTTCGTCATTAGAGTAGTTAGACTCAATTCACCCATTGGTAGAGTCAACCTCAAAATGCCACTTGATAGACATATAGTAGACTGGCTAAGTGTTACTCACATCCTTTTGGTTTCCCCCCAATTGCCTTTTCAGACGAACCTAAAGAGTTGTGCTTAAAGGAATTGCAAAGGGAAAAATGATTTTTGATTAAAAGATTTTTTCGGTATTTGATATCTATTATTATTATTAAATAATTAATTTATCATTTGATGATATGATTAATTAATTAATTAATTTCTTGGAGGAATTAATTATGTTTTAATTAATTAAATTAATTATTGGATAAATATATTAAATAAATAGAATTGAATTAATTGAAACCAAGTGGTGCACTAGCTCGAAGGCTAGCACCCGGCTAGAATGCGCATCCAACATGGACGCTCTACGCCTTGGTTTTCAAGAGTTATGTAACTCTTAAGTAGTGTGTTTATATAGTACTTAAAATGAGTTAAAAACCCTAGCCTCCTTCTTCACAGAGAAAAAGGAAGAATTCAGTCAAAAACTCTCTTCCCTCATCCTATCTCTTAGCCGTCCACCACAGTGAAGAAATGAGGAGGATTTCTGCTTTGGATTCCGGTGCGAGACTTTAGAGGCAGTGACAAATTTGTTGCTCGGGTCAGATTTTTGGAATAAGCATATAACGAAGAACATATAAGTTTCTTCGTTTAATTTTGAATATGGAAAATCAGAGATGAATCACAACTTGACTTTTTTAATTCATCTGCTGCGTTTTTATATACACGTTCCCCAACATTTTATACAAGGGTTACACAGTCTCTTCTTCAACATCTCAACCCTAATACATAACGGATTCATATTCTCCAATGTTATCCACAAATCCAACACTACAACGTACTAACATTATCTTTTCGGGCTTTAAATTACGATGAACGCAACCATGACCATACAGATGATGAGGCCTATATAAAATTAAAATTTGTATTGTAAAATTTATCAATTTAAAAATACAAAATAAAACTAATTAAGTATAGAAAAAAATAAATACAATAATTTTAACTTAGTAATTTATGTCAAAAAATTGTCAAACTTAGATGCTTGAGTTTTTTAATGAAAAGTTGGTGAAATATGTATTAAATTGAAAAATATAAATTTTCATGAGGGTTTTGGACACAATGGCTTAGTAATTTTCCCAACGTTAATTTGTAAAAAGACTTGACTAGATATTTGTTATTTTTATATTTTTTATCAAGGACCGAGCGTACACAAGCTCCCTCTAACACAAAATATGACGTAGGCTCAACCACTTGGGCCGGTCGACCTTTGCTGGGCTCCCCTCCTAATTGTAATGGAAGTCGCGAACCTAAGATATGGGCTTATTGATCACCCATTAACCTAGGGGTGTTCATGGTTTTTCAAACGTACCATACCAACCGTACCGAAATTGCGGTTTTTTTGTATAAAAATTTAGGTTTTGATACGATCCGTGGCCGTATATTTAGATATGGTTTTGGTTTTAAAAATTCTGAACCGATAAAAAACTGCACCGAACCATATATTACATATAATAATTAATTATATTATTCATACATATATATAAGTGACTCTACTTAAGAAATTTCCAGAACGTATAGGGACTATGAATCAAATTTACTACACAACTTATGTAAGATTTGGACAATTGTAAATAATTGTAAATTTAGAAATTAGTTAATAGAATTTATCGCTCAACTTTTTTTAATTGATTCCTATTTAATTTATATTTTTAACTTAGTATTTTTGTGTTGGTTTCAACTATAATTATTGGAGTTCCATTCTTACTTGACTCTTATTTTTATTTTAATGCTAATAATTTTCTTCTCTTTTAGAATATCATGTAAAATTTCACTAACTGAGATCTTTTTAAAGTCCATCAATATTAAATTATACTATTTACTGAGATATTCATGTGACTTATAGTTATAATTGTTTTTTTAAATACTTTTTCCTTTATATTGCTTTGATCATAATATGTCAATCTAAGGATCTCTTATGTGATAAAGTCGTATTAATGAGTGTACGATAAATTTCACTAGACTTTTGTGCATAAAAAGTAGACATAATACTATGTGGATAAATATACAAAAAATACCGCAAAATTGTGTCATACCATACCGAAACCACTTGATACCGGATGCCATGGTACAAGTATCAAAAAGTCCGGTTTTGATTTTAATTATCTAAATACCGTAATTATTGCTATGGTATAAATTTACTGAACAAACAGCAAAACCCGAATCGTGTGCACCCCTACATTAACCTGTCCAGGCAAGTATGATAATTGTAATAATTTCATGTTAGAAATGTGGTTACTATTTCATCCGGTGAAAACTCGAGTTACCGGTTGGGGTTTGAACTCAACTCCTCCTAAAGAACGTATTAGACTCACCCGAGCAACAGAGCAACTACACAAGCCCTGTTGCGCTACATATGGACTCCCCGAGTCTTGTTATGAAGGATTGCATGATTTTCATTTCCACCAAGTTAAAGTTGGTTTCGTTTTCTAGTTTATAGTGCTTATTAATATTAAAATTTAATAGGCGTATTTAAATTTCATTTCCCCCTCAACTTTAAGAAATCAGATAAAATTTAAGAAACACGGTAGGAAATCATAAAATGTGTTATATCCATTAAAAAGTCTAGAAGCACTACAAAATGTTGGGAAAGATATAAAACGTATGTTCAAGATCAGCAGAAGTGATAAAACTCAGGTTCAAAAACAAAAGTAAAGCTGGATAATGAGATCAATCGAATTAGACTTTATTGGAATCTTCACATATCAACAATTGTTGCTAGCTAACTCCTATGATGAATTAATAACTTTTCATTAGTTACCAAAATAAAAAATTAAATATTCTGATGAAATACTCGAACTACTTCATGAGACTAGCCTCCAGAAACACAAATTCTTTTAATTGCCCTTGGATAAACGGTCATACATCATTGAAAACTCAGAAAAACTCCAAATATTGTCGCACGAGCTGGATCCATTTCCATCCTCCAAGTGAAAATCATCATGCAACAACTCATCTCCATCATCACGACGACATGAACAATACTCTTCTATATAGCTCGACCAATCAAAATCATCATCATTCGATTGCTCATGAGCCGGTAAGACATCCACTGATTTCCCGCTTACGCCATCCAACTCATTATTATTATCAACCGAATTTCCGAATTGAGAATAATCCTTAGTAGAAATATTATGAAGTTGATTAATATGATTGCATTCGGGGGACATCATGAAACAAGTCCAACTGAGGAAGGCTTGGCATAATGAGCTCATGGCCGAGAACAAACATCAATGGCCAACGAACGAATCTACGTTGCCCAAGAAGCCCGCCGGATTGTATGAAAATTGGGAATAGCTGCCATAGTAGCTGGTTCAATTGGAGGCCCCCTAAACAAGCTGGATTCCTTCGGACTCATGCAAGGTACGGTAAATCAAGTTAAATCCACTTGTGAAATTTGTGGAAGGTGATCACACAAACTTTGATTGCTACCAGGAGATGTGTGTGGGACTCTCAACTCGGTTGAAAGTGCTAACTTCAGGAAAATGCAAGTCGTCACGAATAATCCACCGAACTCTTTTAATCCGGGATGGAGGAATCATCCAAATGTTCATGGAGCCAAAATTCGAATATGGCGAAACCACAGCCCCAGGTTTCAGCAAAACCAAGGAGGTTTCCAACAACCTCCATTTCAAAGGCAAGGGGCTCCAACAACCACAACAAAGCGAGAAAAAGAATAATATGGAAGATGGGTGGCAAAAGTTCATGATGGAGGCAACACAAAAGTTTCAATATCAGAAATGATGTCCAAGAAACAAGAAGCAAGTTTAAAAATCAAGAAATTGCACTAAAAAACTTAGAAAATCAATTGGGCAAATTGCCAACATGCTTTCCTGGACGAACCCAAGGCACGTTCCCAAGTGATACCGAGAAAAATCCAAAGGACAAGTTCAAGCAGTTTCACTTCGTAGCGGAAAGAACCTCGTTGATTCAAATTGGGAGAGAAATGGATGATACACCAGAACTTTGGATAAAACTAAGGCACATCTAACTCCGGAAGAACACCGAGACCTTATCCCCTGTTTCGGGACTTCCTCTACCGAACCCTCCGTGCCCAAACCAAGACCTCCATTTCCACTTGCATTACAAAAAGGAAAGTTAGATAAGCAATTTGCCAAGTTTCTTGATATATTTAAACAATTGCGTATTAACATTCCTCTTGTAGATGCTTTGTTGCAAATGCCGAGTTACGCTAAATATCTCAAGGATATCCTTTCAACAGAGAAAGTTGGAGGAACATGAAACTGTAGCCCTTACTGCAGAATGCTCGGCTATATTGCAAAACCGGATACCTCAAAAGCTTAAGGATCCCGGAAGCTTACAATTCCTTGCACTATCGGTTCTATTTCTTTTTCTAAAGTTTTGTGTGATTCTGGTGCCAGTATTAATTTGTTGCCTTTGTCACTTTTCAGGAAATTAGGACTTGGCGAGCCCAGCCCTACCACTATTTCATTGCAACTCGCTGATAGGTCATCAAGTACCCACGAGGAATATGTGAAGATGTTTTAGTGAAAGTCGAAAATTCTATTCCCAGTGGACTTTGTAGTTCTAGATATGGAGGAGGATGTCGAGCTACCACTCATCTCTTAGTCGACCATTCCTCGCCACCCGGACGAGCATTAATTGATATTGCCATGGTCATTAACTCTTAGAGTGGGAGATGAGCAGTGACAATAAATGTGTATCATGCTATGCGAACACCATCTAATGATTCTACTTGTTTCCACATTGATGCATTTGATACCTTAATTTCTGACACTTTCATGGAAATCAATACGAAGATCAAGTGGAGGCATGTCTTGTGAATCCCATGGATGAGACAATGGAAAACAATAACTTGAGGGACGCTGTTGCTTTTCTCGAGGCAAATCCACCTTACAAACGAAGTTTTCGACCTCGTTTCGAAGTTCTGGATAGACCAATCACTTCATTACCAAGCCCTCAATTGAAGAACCGCCATCCTCTTGAGCTTAAACCTCTTCCTTCTCATCTCAAATATGCTTACTTACAAGATTCAGAATTTTTACCTGTTATAATCTCTTCATCTTTGACAGACATTATGGAGGAGAAGCTGCTTACGTGGTTGAAAGCCCATAAAAAGGCTTTGGATGGAAAATAGCTGATATTAAAGGGATTTGCCCAACGGTAATGTATGCATAAGATCCTCATGGAGGATGAGTATAAGCCCACCATTCAACCGCAAAGACGACTCAATCCAATGTGCAAGAAGTTGTTAAAAAGGAGGTAATTAAGCTACTCGATGCAGGTATTATCTATCCTATCTCCGATAGCAATTGGGTGAGTCCAACTCAAGTGGTCCCGAAGAAAGGAGGTATGACTGTTATTACAATGCTAACAATGAATTAATTCCCACACGAACAGTTACCGGGTGGCGAGTATGCATTGATTATCGAAAATTAAATGAGGCCACACCGGAAAGACCACTTTCCCCTTCCCTTCATTGATCAAATGCTTGAGAGGTTAGCCGGGCATGAGTTTTATTGCTTCCTAGATGGCTACTCTGGCTATAATCAAATTGCCATCACACCTGAGGATCAAGAGAAAACCACTTTCACTTGTCCTTATGGCACATTTGCTTATAGGCGGATGCCATTTGGCCTATGTAATGCCCCTGCCACCTTTCAACGATGTATGATGGCTATTTTTCATGACATGGTCGAGGATTCCCTAGAATTTTTTATGGATGATTTTTCAGTTTTTGGAACTTTCTTTCGATACATGTCTTAACCATTTAACACGTGTCTAAAACGATGTGAAGAAACTAATCTTGTGTTAAATTGGGAAAAGTGTCATTTTATGGTTCAAGAAGGAATTGTGCTTGGCCACAAAATCTCTCACAAGGGGATTGAAGTGGATAAAGCTAAAATTGAGGTCATTGAAAAGCTTCCCCCACCCTCTTCGGTGAAAGCCGTCAGGAGTTTTTCTGGGTCATGCAGGATTTTACAGGCGTTTCATTTTAAACTTTTCGAAAATTGCTAAACCATTATCTAATTTGTTGGTAAAAGACAACCGTTTAACTTTGATGATAAGTGTTTGCAGGCTTTTCACACGCTCAAGAAAATTAATTTCAGCGCCCATCATGGCACCTCCAGATTGGAACCTCCCATTTGAGCTTATGTGTGATGCTAGTGATTCAGCAGTTGGAGTTGTACTCGGACAAAGGAAAGATAAGGTATTCAACACCATTTATTATGCGAGTCGAACTTTAAATGATGCTCAGTTAAATTATGCCACGACGGAAAAGGAATTGCTAGCTATAGTTTTTGCATTTGATAAGTTTCATTCATACCTTATCTTGAACAAAGTCATTGTTTACACTGATCACTCTGCACTTAAGTATCTACTTGCAGAAGGATGCCAAACTCGCCTTATTAGATGGATTCTTCTTCTCCAAGAATTTGATCTAGAAATTAGGATAAAAGGGAGTTGAGAATGTGGTAGCTGACCATTTGTCTAGGATAGAAGCCCTGTCTCCGATTCAATCATTGAAAAACCATTGGGGAAGAGTTTCCGGATGAACATTGTAACGTGATTCATGGTGCTTTCCCCTGGTATGCTGATTTTGCAAATTATGTTGTCATGGGTGCGCTTCCCCCTAATCTCACTTTTTATCAAAGAAGAAATTTTTATCTGATGTCAAGCATTATTTTTGGAAGAGCCATTTTGTTTAAGAATTGTGCAGATGGCATTATCAGGCGTTTGTCCCGGCAGAAGAAATGACAGCTATTATGAGCCATTGCCATGATGGCAAGGTAGGTGGCCACTTTGGGCCTAGACCGCCTCAAAAGTTCTCCAATCAGGTTTTTTCTGGCCTTCCCTATTTAAAGATGTGCATGCGTATGTATCTTCTTGTGATCAATGCCAAAGAACAGGGAATATTTCGAGGAAACATGAAATGCCGTTAAACAACATATTAGAATGCGAACTTTTTGATGTTTGGGCATTGACTTTATGGGACCATTTCCTAGCTCATGCTCCAATAAATACATTCTAGTAGCGGTTGATTATGTGTCTAAATGGTCGAAGCGGAGGCTTTACGTACGAATGATTCAGGTGGTAGTTAAATTTTTGAAAAAACCATTTTCACAGCGTTTCGGTACCCCTCGAGCCATTATAAGTGATGGTGGCACTCATTTTTTGCAACAACAGTTTGATAATCTTTTGCAAAAATATGGTGTCCACACATAAGATTTCCACACCGTACCACCCTCAAACGAGTGGTCAAGTTGAAGTGTCCAATCGGGAACTTAAACGCATCCTGGAGAAAACGGTAAATTCATCTCGAAAAGATTGGTCCTCTTAAGTTAGATGATGCCCTGTGGGCATATCGAACTGCGTTTAAGACACCTATTGGCATGTCACCTTACCGACTCGTTTTTGGGAAAGCTTGCCACCTACCCGTTGAGCTAGAGCATAGGCATTTTGGGCATTAAATTGCTTAATTTTGATTTGCAAGATGTTGGCAACCACAGGTTGTTGCAATTGAACAGCTGGATGAGTTCCGACAGGAGGCCTATGAAACGCAAATTTACAAGGAACGAACAAAACGCTGGCACGACAAGCGCATCACACCGAGGGAGTTTACCGAGGGAGAACAGGTCCTTTATTCAATTCCCGCCTCCGACTTTTTCCCGGTAAACTACGCTCTAAATGGTCAGGACCTTTTCACTGTCATGAAAGTTTACACCCTCTCCGTGCGGTTGAAATTTCACACGAAACAAAGGGTTCTTTCATTGTTAATGGCCACCGTTTGAAACACTATGAAGGAAATGGTTGTATGAGGGACCATGTGCACGTTACCCTCGTTGACCCACCACATTGATTGCACCTACGTCAAGCTAACGACTATAAACAAGCGCTTCTTGGGAGGCAACCCAAGTTCTTTTTTGTTTTATTTTATTTATTTTCCTTTCATTTCACTTTGTCTTTTCTTCGTTTTGTTTCTGTTTAATATTTTTACGATGTGTTTTCATCGTGTTTGCAGGTTTTCCATTCATTCGCACAATTCGACGCCAGCAGCCCTTTCCTTAAAAAAAAAAAAAAAAAAAAATTGGGTTGACTCAACGCCGTGGCGTTCCAAACAAATAACGCCGCGGCGTTCGCTACTGCATTGACACGCGAAATCCTAGCAAGTGTACTAGGTCGTGCAATGTAATAAAGTGGATTATTTAGCCCGGGGTATATCGTCTCCACAGGGACAATTGGATTCAATGCTCGTAATTGCTATATTATCTAATTCTAAGCTAAATCAATTTATAAGATGATAGGTGTTTATACTATGAAAATAATCAAAGACAACTATGTGATAAACAAGATAATAAATCGAATGGAAAGAGGTGATTGGGTTATGATCCTACTATATTCTATTCTATGTTCATGAACTCTCAATTATCCGGATTCTTAGAACGTTCTTGTTATGGCGAAACCCCCTAATGTATTTATTATTCAATCTCTTGAAATAACATGCCTATACTAGTTAACAACTTCCTATATCTCTATAGTGAAGATTGAATTAACTAACATGCATTTAGGTTCAAAGGAATTCCTTGTTTACGAAGATCCTACATTCAATCGGGTCATCTTATCACAAAAAGCCACACAACGCAATCGATTCTATCTCTAGTCAATTGTTACGTTATGATGATTGATTTTTCGATCTCCCTTTATCTATCTCCTCTCGGTCTCAAGACAAAGCATTTTATCAAACACATGGTGATCAAGCATATGCAAGCATTAAGCACAAAATCAAACATGTAACAAGAAGGTAATAAATCCGGAAATTAATCATTCATTAAACACAAAACATCACAAAGTATTCACATAACCCAACCACAAAGATGCTTAGCTCATACTTACAACAACAAGTGATTCAACAATTCTATAAGACATGGTTGATACACAAATCAAAGAGAAAGAGTTGAATTACTCCCTATTACAAAGTTTGAATCCAAGCTTTGATGATGAAAATGATGATGATGATGACTCTTCAAGCTTTCTTAGGACTTTCCATGGCTTCCCCTTGGTGTTTTAGAGCATTTCTTCCTGTTTTCCAAGAGAAAAGTGTGTTATAAAGGGAGAAAACGGCGGACTTAATTTTAGGGCTTCGGGAGAATTGGACCGCGGCACAAACTCTTATCAGACCGCGGTCCTCTGACGCAGAATTCACAGCTTTCGTATTTTGATCATAACTCTCTCTACAAATGTCGGATTGAGTTGATTCAAGTTGCTACGCGAAGCTAAGAAATAGATCTAAAATATTGAAGAAGAAACCTTAGTATGATTCGGCCTGTAAGAGGACGAAAACCTCATTTATATATGAGCATTGTGTAAAATCTTTCGTCAACTATCTTCTTTTGTTTCTTTCTTCAATTTCAAGCTCAATTTGGATCTCTTTTCTCGTCTTTCATGAGTAAATCAACTTTTATCCTACAAAACAAAATATATACCAATCAAAGCATTATGAGGGATAAAAAATGATCAAAGTAACGATCAAATCATATTACAATGGGGCATAAAATACTGTAAAATATGGACTTATCATGCATCCCAACGCCGCGGCGTTCCAAACAAATAACGCCGCGGCGTTCGCTACTGCATCCCAACGCCGCGGCGTTCCAAACAAATAACGCCGCGGCGTTCGCTACTGCACCCCAACGCCGCGGCGTTATAAATCGAACGCCGCGGCGTTCGATGCATATATGCCCAGCCGATTTTCCCCTTTCCCCATTTCCCTTACAACTTTTTTTTTTTCTTTCAAACCCTAACTCTTTCCCCCCTTAAAAAAAATCCCAATTCCTCCCACATCACTCAATCTCTCTCCAATTCATCTTGAATCCACACTTCCCAACCGATTTCTTACACTTCCCACCGATCAAAAATCCAAATTTCGGCCGAAAATCCACATTCACGACTCCCCACCGCCGCCGCCGGACTTTACCTTGCATTTTCATCTCTTTGGGCAAACTAATAGCTTCATACATCACTTTGTGATAATTGTCTACCCAATTTGGATTAAGGTACATATATTCTTTGTGGTAAATTGTGGGGTGCAAATTCATTTTCAGTTTTGGATTGTTGATGATATCGTGCATTTGGTTGGTAGTTGCGAGCATCATTCGGGTTGATTGAATTTTGTGGGTTTTCTTTTCTTGCTCGTTTTACATTTTCCATTCATGAGCTTGTTGTGCTTGTTGAGTTGAGAAAAATTTGGTTGTGGGAGTGATTTGTTGAAGAAGTTTGGGGATACCGAGTTTGAAATCAGTCGTGTGGGTGACTAGAGCGTTCTATCTTGGATACGTGTTGCCTAGTGTTAGGGGGTTGAAAATGAGCCCGCGACTTTCTAAGGGAAACAAAGGCAAGGCTAAAGTGAATACTTCTACTCCAGCGGATGACCCGCTGTATGATTGTGATAAATTCGTTAGCCTCGCCGCCTCTGTTTGTTTTTCCAAAAAATTGACAAAGAAGAATGTGGTGGATGAGCGAGCGTTGGATTGTTCGATTGAACCCTTCAGGACGAATATTAGGAATCGAGGTTGGTTTGAGTTTGCTACGCAGCCCGGGGAGGCTATTATTCCTTTAGTCAAAGAATTTTATGCCAATGCCACCGGCAAGCCCGAAAGTGTACACCGTTTAGTCTCTGTTCAGGTCAGGGGGCGCAATGTTACCATTTCTTCCACAAAAATCAATGAAGTACTTCACATCCCCATCCCTCGCCCGGATCAGTTTGAGACATTTTTACAGGACATTGATTATGCTGCAATCCACTCTGCCCTTTGTTATCCAGAGTCTATTTGGACAGGTTTCAAGGACTCCCGTCCTATCTCAATCAAGGCATGTAACCTCAACACCACGGCCCGCACATGGTATTACTTTGTTTGCGCTCGCCTCATCCCGACATTATCTTTGAGCACAGCTACTCGCGAGCGAGTCGAGGTTGTCTATGCTATTCATCATGGTCTCAACATCAACGTGGGCAAACTGATTAAGCAACAATTGATTCAGTCCATCATTGAGTGTTCTGGTGCCAAGAAGAATCTTTGTTTCCCCTCGCTCATCACCGCACTGTGCAAGAACGCCGGCGTCCAGTACTCGCCGATGGAGCATGTTGAGGTGCTGCGCCGAATTATTTCATACACACAGATTTGCCAAGCCGAGACTATAGCTGCTCGTTCTGGTCACCGGGCCTGCCGACCCACCGCCACATCATCCACCACCGCCCCCGCTCTGCCTGCTCCGCCACGTCGCAAAGCCCCACTGCGTGTTTCATCTTCTTCCGGTGTAGCGCCTGATGTCCCGCAGTGGGCAGTTGAGTTGGATCACAAGATGACACGTATTGATCAGAATATTCTTGCTGCGCGATGGGACGCACACCCCCGATGGCAGTTTATGGAGAGTGCTATTCGGGCTAATGCATTTGGCCCTTGGCCCGGCGTTTGGCCCGAGTTTCCCCAGTTTGATCCGCTTGCTCCACTACACCCTCACCCCCAGCCTCCAGAGCCCGCTGCCGTCCCTGAAAATGACGAGGAGGGTGAGGACGATGAGGATGATGAGACTGACGAGGACGAGACGGCGTCGGATGAGTAGTCGGATGTTGACGTAGTTTGAGAGCTTTTCACTTTTTAATTATCTACTTTACTATGTTATGATTGGCTGTAACTCTTTTGTACTCGATGCTTGTACTGTTTCCTATGGTTTTGTTTGCGTTTTCGTGTTTTTGCTTCTCTTTCATGCTCTTTTGTTCACTTTCATGCGTTGATGTGGGTCACTTGAGTTTTCCTTCCGGCAGGTTTTAATAATGATTTCACTCCGGGATCTGAGACGCCACCGTTCTCCCTCCGTTCTCTAAATTTCAGGGATGTATCGCTTTTCCCTCTCCTATACTTAAGTTTTGCAACATTGAGGACACTGTTTCATTTCAGTTTGGGGGTGGGCGTACATTTTTGCATGTTGCTCGTGTTTCTTTTGTTGAGTGTACCCTTGCGTAAGAACAGAATGCATTCGAATATCTCTACTCTGTCGAAGTCAAAGTTCCTTGTCTGTGGTCAACATGTCATATATTGTGACTTGAAAGGCCTTTTTAGTCATGTTTATGCGAATTCTTGCAGACTTAAAACGTTGAACTTTCAATTTTGTTGATTTTGAAGTGTGTATTAATGTTGTAAAGTCATAAAATGATTTAGGCCATCTTTCATTGTTGTTAGCCTTACATTTTGGCCTTCTCTATATTGCATAATCTCTAAACCTTGATTTGAGCCGTATTGATAAGAATGGAGTGTGCTAAGCATACTAGAAACCACCATTCGTCTTTATTTCATATGCCAAGACAACCACCTTCTAGCCTAAAAGAAAAACAATGTCTTGCACCCAATCAAGAGAGTTTACAACTTCATATCATTTGACTTGAATATGGGGAGTCACCTTGTTTTGATTTGAATGTACATGAGTTAGATAGTGATGTTTTGGCCATGTTGGGATATTTGAGGTTTGAAATATTATGTAAAAAAAAAAACAAAAGGGGATGAAATGAAAACTTGAGCAATGGGCTAAATAGTCGATAGAGAGATATATATGAAAAAAAATAATAAAAAAAAAAATGTGCTCTTGACTAGGCCTTGATCTTGGCACTCAATTGGATCATTTGGCTTGGAAATATGTGTACAACCCAATATGAAAAGAAACAAGTTTGGGGGTTGTAAGTTGAAAGGCAAAATAGAATGAAAAAGGGATAAGTGATAAGTTGTGAAAGTTTATATGGTTTATATGAGAATTTAGCTCGATGATTTTGAAGTCATAGGCTCTCTTGACTTAGTCACTTTATCCATATCTTCCGGTCCTAGCCATCACCTAGCCTTACATTACAAGCCGGAAAGACCTTTTGATTGTGACTTTTGCACTTTATACACACCGATGAGTTAACGAATATTGAATTGTTTCAATGTCTTTACTTTCCAGTTGATTTGCATAATCTTTTCTAAAGTGTGCTCTTGACATGAATATGGATGTGGGAGTTCATGATTTAGGGATGGAAACTAAGATTTTGTGTGGTTTTTGAATTGTTGAATGTTCAAAGTTTTGGGTGACTATTCCAAAACTTCTCAGAAGGTATAATGCTTGTTGTGGTGTGTTTGATTTGGCAAATTAGCTTTTCAATCTTCATGTGTGCGCTTGATTCTATTTGATCGAGGATGATCAAAGCTAAGTTTGGGGGTAGTTGATATATGTTATTTTTACACAAGTTTTACCCCTTTTATCAACTTAATTTTGATTGTTTCTTTAATAATTTGATCACATATGATGCTTTGAACCCGGTTTGCTTTGACTTTTCAGATTGGGTTAACAGCCGGAGGAAAGAGCAAGAACCGAAGGCAAAATGAAACAATTTTTGGAATTTTGCATGGCAACGCCGCGGCGTTCAACACGCGAACGCCGCGGCGTTCACAAGCAGTAGCCAACGCCGCGGCGTTCACAAGCAGTAGCCAACGCCGCGGCGTTCAAACAAGCGAACGCCGCGGCGTTCACAAGCAGTAGCCAACGCCGCGGCATTCGAGGCGGCAGTGTTGGCCTATAAATACCTCTTTTAGCCATTTTTTACCCTAACTCACCTTGGATATCAGCAACCACACGAAAATAGAGAGAGAGGGAGCTTAGAAGAGAAGATTGAAGGTCAAAACATGGAGAATTCAACAAGGAATCCACATCTCTACAAGAATTAGGGAGTTTTTACATATTTGTTTCTTGAATTTGTTCAAATCTCCTATGACTTGTATGATTTATATTTGCACTTTTGACATGAATATGAGCTAAACTTGTTTGATTGAGGCCATGGATAGGCCGTTTATGTTATTTTGATTGTTGATTTGTTGGTGTTTATTGGATTAATTTTGGTTTTAGCTATGTATTCAATATTTGATCTCAATGCTACATTTGCTTGATCACCAAGTGTTTGATAAAATGCCTAGGTTAGAGATCGAGAGATAATAACCTAGGGAAGATATAAACATTGAATACCCTATAGTTAAACCGACTAGAGATAGACTCGGTTTCTTTAGGTGGCTTTCCATTTACGTGGGGAATTCCTAGACCTTAAATGCATCCTCGTTAATCGGGTTTTCATATAGAGATATATAGGAAATCGTTACCAAGGGTAGGGTTGCTATGCCAAGAGATTGGGTAGTACGTACGTTAGGGAATTTCGCCTTAGCTAAATCAATCTAATAATCCAATAGAACCTAAATCACAATCTAAATGCATAATCGGTTGAACCATGTGCCTTGATCGCTTCTCTCTATTGTTTCCTCCCTTTATTTGGTGTGACGTTGCCTTAGTTTATTTTCTAGTATTTATTAATTAGTTAATCAACCTTTTATCGACCGATTTAACTTTGAATTGAGTAACATAGTAGTCTCGGTACTTAGATTATAGTTGTCCCTGCGGATACGATAACCCCGGACTTAGAAATCCACTTTACTACTTACGCGACCTAGTTCTCTTGCTAGGATTTTGTCGTGTCACTTCTCAAAGTGCTGTTTGTAGGGTACACCATCATAAGCACTCATAGTGTTCCATGCTTCCTTGATTTGTTCCAAAGTAACACTGTCCAATGCCTCACCCTCATTTGGGAGATTGAAGTTCTTGGAAATGGAAGCAGCAGACAAGATGAATTCCTTGGGAGGCTCCTTCTTGGATAGAAGAATTAGACAAGAGATAGACTTCTTGTCAGTAGAGAGTTTAGCAGTCTTCCAGAAGGTGTCAACTTCCGACGGAAACAAATAGGAGTATTGTGTCAAGAAAGTTTTGAGCCCAACTTTAGTTACCAGGTCCATCATATCAGTTAGGTTGATCTGGGGTTGCTCATAAAGAAATTTCTAGTTGACAATAAGGCCTTCAATAACCTTGATCTCGGCTGAAGTAGAAGTAGGTTTCTTTAGTGCCATTTTAGTAAAAAGAGATGAACTGAGATTTTCTTTTGTTTTGAGAGAGAGTAAAATTTGCAGAAAGTTTTGAGTAAATGTGAATAATTTTGCAGCAAAAATTGTGTTTTAAATGACACAGTAAAGAATTTTGAAACTTGTGTTCTCTCGTCTCAATAAGATGTAGACACGTGTAAAGCTATTTAATCTCAGCGATGGATAGTTTTAACTGCGGACGCGAGTTTTGTGTAAGAGAGAGAAGTTACATTTGGGAACTCCCATATATAAAATTGACATCCGAGTTAAAGTTTTAAAAATGTTTGGGATTTTCAGAATGTGATACATGCGTCTGATGGTACACTGACACGTGCACAGACACATGTTATCTCTGAACCGCCATTTTGAAAAGTTTTTGAGTACCCGCCAGTTTGATGTGATGGAAGTGTGTAGATAGAGTACAACATAGACTATGGAGTCTATCCACTACTTCAAGAAGCGTGTAAAATTTATGCATGACTTTTATAAATAATTTTATATTAAGTGTTGAATGGAATAAGTTCAACGCTTAACATTCCACTTGTTGTTGTAACTGTTGTAATATTGACGCTTGAGATCAAAAACCTTTTTATGTTTAAGCGTCTAATAAATTGTTGTAACCGTGTAATATTGTTTGCTCTTGATGATTACTCTCTGACACGCTAAAAGCTAACGTGCTATAATAGCAAGTGCACTAGTCGTGTGTAGTAATAAAAGTGGACGAGAAGTCCGGATTGTCGAACCACAAGGACTTGAATTCTAGTTTAAGATTTTATAACAACAAAGATCAAAACAATAAAAGTAAAATGAGTGTGAAATGCGTAAGATAAGAACAAGGTTGAACAAATGATTTAAAACAAAATAGAAAGGGAGACTAAGGCACATGCTAGGTTCAAATTGATCAATTATACTTATAAAGATTCTCGTTGAAGGATTACGCTTATATTGTTATGGTGAGAGCTCCGAGGGTAGAGAATAACCGATGTCTCGCGTATAAACTCCTATGCTTAGATCGTGATTTCCCAAATATTCCTATCCGGAAATCTAACCACTAAACATGCATTAACGTACTAGAGTTCACTCGATTTGAATCGAACAACTTCACCCGGGAATCTTTACCTATGTCTAGGGCAATTCCTCATTAGTTACGGGTCATGATGTGAATTTCTTGCACCCTAAGTCAATTTTCTCCCGAAATATTAACCTAGGCATAAGATTCTAACATATAGTGATCAAGTATATGCAAGATAGACAAAAACACAATTCACATCACATAACAATATAAGTATAACCTCAACAATCATCTATTATAAGCATATATCACAATTTGACCTTACATGGCCTTAGTCTTATGAATTTAGTTCATGATAGATATTATGAAAAACAATAATGAATAAATACACATGTTCATAGACATGAATGAAATGAAAAGGCTATAAAAACTCCCTCTAATGTGATAGATGATGGCCCCTTGATTGGAGCTTCAATTCCTAGCTTTCTCCTCTTAGAATGATGAAGAATGGTGATGAATGAAGCTTGAGGACTGATTCCTCCTCCTCCTCTCCTCCAAGAATCTGAAATTGATAGTGAATGATGAAGAGTATGAGTTCCCCCTCCTTTTATAGCCAAAAATTCCACTAAAGTATGCATTAAGAATTCCCATTAAAGTTCCCCAATGAGAATTCCACCTAAGGTGATGCTTAAAGTTTGGCTTTTAAGATTCCAACCAGCTAAAAAATGTTGAACTTTCGGCCATTAAGAATTCCACCAAGCCTAACCATGTGAAAACTTCAACAAAACACATGCATGCTGCCATTTTCTTGCTTTCCAGCGCAGTCTTAGTATTTTCCTCATAAACTTCTCCACAGATCTCCAAATTGGATGATTCAAGTCCCCATGTTCAGCTAAAACGTAGATCTACAACGTTGCAGAAGGACATGTTTTCCAATTCGGTCTCTAAGTATACCTAAATTACGTTTCAACATGGAGGTTGTTTCTGATTTGGCGCCCATAAAGTAAATCTACCAAGAAACACACTTATGACAACCCCTCAACACATGTGATGAATTATGGCCAAAAGTGATTCTTACTCATCATATAATGCTGGAATTTAGGCTGAAAAAGGAGTAACATTCGGACTATCCATGCCTAGGCATGACTAGGAGGGCGTTGGGGCGTATCCTGGCACATGTACTTCTCTGTTCGGCGCAGCAATCGTATTTCCTTCACAATTATCTCTATAGACCTCCGATTTGGATGTTTCAAGTTCCCATTTGAAGATACGACATTCATCTAAAACTTTGTAGAAGGAAACTTTGTCTAAGTCGGTCTCGAAATGTACAGAATTATCGCTCGAATGTGGTAGGAGATGCATAAACCGCCTAGGTGTTGAAAAACATGCTTGAACTTGTTTTGTACATCGTTTTTCTTCCCTTTTCTTCATGTATTCTCATTTATTACCTGGATTCACTTAACACACCTATTAAATGCAAATGTGACATGATTTAAGCAATAAGTGAATCCAAATCATAAGAATTACGGTCTTAAAAACACGTAAAAACACCTCTTATCAACACCCCCAAACTTATCAATTGCTCGACCTCGAGCAATAAGAGCTATAAGGCAAGACCAACATCATTCAATGGGAGAAAACAAAACAACTAACTAACTCACTTTCGTGGAGTAAACGATTGCACTTAGCGGGTGCAACAAGCCTTTAAACCTTTGAGTTACCTCAAAGGACGAGTTATAGTCTCGTGAGGGTTTGCATAAGATATACCCACAAAATCTAGCAAATTTTCAATCCCAACCGAATCAACACATCTCAATATGATCAACAAGAATGAATGGCATAAAATCAACCTTTTAAAGTTCACAAATATATATATACATATCAACTACTTTTGCTCATGTGACACCAATACTTGAAAAGACTCTCTAGGGTGTAGTGAAAAATAAATCTAAGGTATTATAGTCGAGAGGCATCCTTACCAAATTTTGGACATTAATCCCATATCTATCAACTTTCGATCAAACGCAAAGCACAAGAATTATAGAAAATCTCATAGCCATTTAAATTTCATTATCTCAAACATTTAACTTTCAATTCATATGAAATTTCCATTGAAACTTCATTAAGGCTAGATCATGTGCAATGTTTTATTCCATTAGGCTTTCTATGACACCCATGTAGCAAGCTTTAGACCAATGACTCCCAAACTAGATAGTTTTGGGGCATTAAGTGTAGAGACACTCCTAAGGATTTAATCACTCGAGTATCAAAGGCCACGAAATAAAACTAGATCTTTTAAACAATTCACTTCTTTTGGCTTGAGCATAGCTCAAATTAGCATAATAGTACAGTATATAGGTATGAAACTTTTCACCTCCGGTACGTATTAGCCTGACCACTTTTGGTCATACCAAAATTCAACCTTTCAATTCATTGTTAGCATATAAAATTACTACTCAACTTATAACTTTATGAGAAATCTAAGTTAATATTTCTGGGAATAATTCCTTAAGTGTCTCAAGATGGTTATCCTCTCGACTCCTCTACCTTCGATTTAAGTGCATTGTGAATCATTTAAAGAATCAATTCTAGTCTAAGGTCTCCACGAGCAATTTCAAAGATATATATTCCATTAAATTCAAATTATTTCAAGAATTCATGCCATTTTCCCAAGTCAATCAATTTCAATGCATCAATTGGAAGGACTAAAAATTTTTCATGCTTGATTTTCTCAACAAAGAAGCATATAAACATGATATCAAACAAACTTTCCCCAAATTCAAGTTAAAAATTAGGATTGCATTTTCAATATTCAAAATAGATACTCTTCTACCCCCAAACTTAAATCCAACATTGTCCCCAATGTTGTTACAACATGCATACACAAAGGTAAAAGAACACTTACAACCAAGGATGTTGAAAAACATCCTTAAACTTCCAATACATAATCCTATAGCTTCTCCTCCTCTCGAGTAAAATGAGCATGGTCCAAATTTGCATCATATCTAACACTTCAACTTTTCAAACCATCAAGCATAAGAAAACATACATGCCAAAAGTGCATGTTTGAACACAACATAAAAAAACAAACTAAACAAAACAAAAACAAAATCAAAAAGAAAAACAAACTTACAAACTTGGGTTGCCTCCCAAGAAGCGCTAGTTTAGAGTCGGTAGCTCGACTTTGTGCTCTTTGAGGTTCAAATAGGTGGTCCATTTAACACGACCAAATTCTTGTCATGCCTCCTTTTAGCTCCATGTTCTACTTGCTTCCACTCATATTGCGGGATTTTGCAATAAGCCCTTTGTACTGGATGAGTCTTTTCAATCTTACGAGCACGGCGATGGGGTGGAATGTATTTCATGCATAAATCTTCTTTTCCCTCTTTGTTGTGTTTATCATAGGGAATCTCATCCTCCAACTCGAGTGTGCCCTTAGCCTTGCCATTTGCACATTTCTCATCAAGAGAAGGGTTAATAACATCGATATTGGAACAAGTAAGATCATCCATAGATGGTTTCCTGTTATTTGAAGCATCAAATATCACTTTTACATCTCCTACCCTCAATGATAACTTACCTTTTCCCATGTCGATCTTGGCATTGCTAGTGACTAGGAAAGGTCTTCCTAGAATCAAGGGCATCTCAACATCTTCCTCCATATCAAGGACCACAAAGTCAACCAGGAAAAAGAATTTGTCAACTTGTACAATAACATCTTCTATTATCCCCTTTGGTCTCTTAATTGATCCATCGGCGAGTTGGAGGCTCATTGATGTCGGTTTGGGATTTCCAAGGCCCAACTTCTTGAAGAGAGAATACGGGAGGAGATTGATACTTGCTCCCGTATCGCAAATAACCTTTTCAAAAGTAAGAGGGCCAATGGTGCACGGAATGGTGAGCCTCCCCGGGTCCTCACAAAGAGTCGCCACAATCCTACGGAAAATCGGATCCATATCCTTCTTTTTCGTTTTTTGTGCATTTGGAAATGGAAGACGAATCTCGATGGGATGATGCGTTGGAGTTGAAGGGCTAGCTATGGAGGATACAGAATGTGGCGCTTGGGCGTGACAATCGGCGCCTTGGCGCAGCGACAAGGGCACCTGGGCATAGATGGATGGGCGCTCGGGCGCATCAGTGCGAACATTATCAACTTTTACCTGTTCGCCACTTCTCAAGGTAATTGCATAGCATTGCTCTTTCGGGTTCTTTTCCGTGTCACTTGGTAAAGTTCCCGGGGCTCTCTCGCTGATTGTCTTAGCCATTTGACCCATTTGTGTCTTCAAATCCTTCATATCCATCATTAAATCCTTCATCATAGTACGGAGTTCGTTGATTGCTGAATCCGATTTCTTTATTTCCTCATCAAGACGTTCATCGGTTGTAGGAGGCCTAACTTGCCTTTGTACATGAGGATTACCTTGCCTTTGAGCTTGATTGTTGATGAATGGAGGCCTTGGTGCTTGATAGATATTGATCTGGGCGTTTTGTGCCGGATTGGGCCTCCTTGGAAAATTTTCGGGCACATGGAAGTTCAATTGAGGTTGATTGGTATTTCCAACATAGTTTACATTGCCAACCATTGTTTCCAAAACGACTTCTTTTTTCAACTCTTGAACACGAGCAATTTTTTTAGTGGGTGTGATCTCTTCATCATCGGGATAGAGCTCATCTTCCCGGGCTAATTGCTCAATCTTGTCCCACACACTTTGGCAATCGAGCCCAAGGAGATCACCACCGGCGCCGGCATTGAGCCTATTTCGGATGCGCGATCGGACTCCATCATGGAATCATAGTACTTGCTCGCTCAACTTTAGGTTGTGATCCGAGCATTTTCGGAGCATGTTTTTATATCTAGCCCATGCCTCGGCCAAGGACTCATGATTCCCTTGCTTAAACTCTTTAATATTGCTTCTTAGCTCGTTGATTTTGGAGGGTGGAAAGAATTTGCTCAAAAAGGTATCAACCAATTGTCCCCATGTTGTGATGGATTGGGGTGGTAGAGACTTGTACCACATGGTCGCCCTTTCCTTTAATGAGAAGTGGAAGACTCTTAGACGAATTGCATCAAGATCCCGTGGATGAAATTGAGTAGTCATGAGAGTGTCGTCTAAAGTCTCCAAATGCTCATGAGGTGATTCATGGGTCTCTCCATAGAAGGGTTCGCTTTGCACCATGCTAAAGATGTGTGACGGAATGTGATAATTTGGTGCATAGAAATTTGGAAAGACTACGGGCGCCGGTATGGTGTGGACCTTTGGAGGTAGACTTTCCCGGACCGATGGAAGTCTTTGAGGAGGTGCCGATTGCATAGCTTGGAATAGATTTTGCAACCATTCCCTGTTTTCCGGGAGATTTATGTCGGGAAAATTCCCATTTGGATTTAGATTGTCGGCCATTTCTCGAGCGCGTCTACTAGATCGAAGAACACGCTCTATCTCCGGCTCAAAATTGTATAGAGGCTCGTTAGAAGAGCGGGTCATGCACCACAAATTACACCTAACAATTAAACACAAAAAATAAAATTAGAATAATAAAATAAAAGAAAGGTTAGAAATAAACGAAGAACTAAAAATTATGAAAATTTAAACGAAAAATCAAAAACTAAAATGAACAAGTCCCCGGCAACGGCGCCAAAAACTTGACACGCTAAAAGCTAACGTGCTATAATAGCAAGTGCACTAGTCGTGTGTAGTAATAAAAGTGGACGAGAAGTCCGGATTGTCGAACCACAAGGACTTGAATTCTAGTTTAAGATTTTATAACAACAAAGATCAAAACAATAAAGGTAAAATGAGTGTGAAATGCGTAAGATAAGAACAAGGTTGAACACATGATTTAAAACAAAATAGAAAGCGAGACTAAGGCACATGCTAGGTTCAAATTGATCAATTATACTTATAAAGATTCTCGTTGAAGGATTACGCTTATATTGTTATGGTGAGAGCTCCGAGGGTAGAGAATAACCGATGTCTCGCGTATAAACTCCTATGCTTAGATCGTGATTTCCCAAATATTCCTATCCGGAAATCTAACCACTAAACATGCATTAACGTACTAGAGTTCACTCGATTTGAATCGAACAACTTCACCCGGGAATCTTTACCTATGTCTAGGGCAATTCCTCATTAGTTACGGGTCATGATGTGAATTTCTTGCACCCTAAGTCAATTTTCTCCCGAAATATTAACCAAGGCATAAGATTCTAACATATAGTGATCAAGTATATGCAAGATAGACAAAAACACAATTCACATCACATAACAATATAAGTATAACCTCAACAATCATCTATTATAAGCATATATCACAATTTGACCTTACATGGCCTTAGTCTTATGAATTTAGTTCATGATAGATATTATGAAAAACAATAATGAATAAATACACATGTTCATAGACATGAATGAAATGAAAAGGCTATAAAAACTCCCTCTAATGCGATAGATGATGGCCCCTTGATTGGAGCTTCAATTCCTAGCTTTCTCCTCTTAGAATGATGAAGAATGGTGATGAATGAAGCTTGAGGACTGATTCCTCCTCCTCCTCTCCTCCAAGAATCTGAAATTGATAGTGAATGATGAAGAGTATGGGTTCCCCCTCCTTTTATAGCAAAAAATTCCACTAAAGTATGCATTAAGAATTCCCATTAAAGTTCCCCAATGAGAATTCCACCTAAGGTGATGCTTAAAGTTTGGCTTTTAAGATTCCAACCAGCTAAAAAATGTTGAACTTTCGGCCATTAAGAATTCCACCAAGCCTAACCATGTGAAAACTTCAACAAAACACATGCATGCTGCCATTTTCTTGCTTTCCAGCGCAGTCTTAGTATTTTCCTCATAAACTTCTCCACAGATCTCCAAATTAGATGATTCAAGTCCCCATGTTCAGATACAACGTAGATCTACAACTTTGCAAAAGGACATTTTGTCCAATTCGGTCTCTAAGTATACCTAAATTACGTTTCAACATGGAGGTTGTTTCTGATTTGGCGCCCATAAAGTAAATCTACCAAGAAACACACTTATGACAACCCCTCAACACATGTGATGAATTATGGCCAAAAGTGATTCTTACTCATCATATAATGCTGGAATTTAGGCTGAAAAAGGAGTAACATTCGGACTATCCATGCCTAGGCATGACTAGGAGGGCGTTGGGGCGTATCCTAGCACATGTACTTCTCTGTTCGGCGCAGCAATCGTATTTCCTTCACAATTATCTCTATAGACCTCCGATTTGGATGTTTCAAGTTCCCATTTGAAGCTAAGACATTCATCTAAAACTTTGTAGAAGGAAACTTTGTCTAAGTCGGTCTCGAAATGTACGGAATTATCGCTCGAATGTGGTAGGAGATGCATAAACCGTCTAGGTGTTGAAAAACATGCTTGAACTTGTTTTGTACATCGTTTTTCTTCCCTTTTCTTCATGTATTCTCATTTATTACCTGTATTCACTTAACACACCTATTAAATGCAAATGTGACATGATTTAAGCAATAAGTGAATCCAAATCATAAGAATTACGGTCTTAAAAACACGTAAAAACACCTCTTATCACTCTCTTCACGATTATTTGCAATTCTTACATTGTTATCCAAAGTAACCTCATGAGTAATCTTAGGAGGTAGCACTGAGATCTCATCATCGTCGTCACTTTCTTCATTAATGGTAATCTTAGACGCTTGATGACATAGATCTTCAACTCCTACATCATTCTCATTAACCTTACTCGGTTCTTGGTTAGCATCATCAAAAACAACATGAATAGATTCCTCAACCTTCAATTTGATCTTGTTTAGGATGCGAAAATTCTTTCCATTCTAGCATAGACTAGAAAGATTCCCTCATCCATTTTAGGATCAAATGTCTTTAGGCTTTGGGATCCATTATTGTGGATAAAACATTTAGAACCAAAGACATGAAAATATGAAACATTTGGCTTACGTCCCTTCCATAGTTCATATGAAGTTTTCCCATGCTATTTGTTGATCATGCAACGGTTTTGAGTCAATCTTCACTACAAAGGGCAAAAGATTGAAGTGATACCCAATAGTGGATTGGAGAACAAATAAGGCATTCACACATAAACCACCTTGAGCCAATCTCTTACATAAAGTCAAGCTAGTGACTTTAAAAGAGCGCTTCTTGGGAGGCAACCCAAGCTTTGTGAGTTTTCTTTTTTTTTTTTTGCTTTTTTTTTTTGTTTTTGTTTTTCGTTTTATTTATTTTGTCTAAGCATGCACTTTTGGCATGTGTTTTAATATGCTTAATGGTTTGTTTGATAAGTATGTTGAACTTGTTAGTAGCAATTTCCCGTTGTTTTGAGAGGCCTATTTTGATGAGATGGGTTTGATTTGGAACATATTTGTGATGAAGGATTGTTTTTCAACAATCCTTGATTGTAAGTACTCTTATACCTTTTGCATGCGTTTATGTGAGACAACATTGGGGACAATGTTGAGTTTAAGTTTGGGGGTATATGTGGGTAGTACTTTGTGGTTTTAATACATTCATATGATTGATCACCATGTGTTTGCTATTTTTGTCATGTCATGTGTACCTCGTTTAGCTCAAGTTTGGAGGAATTTGTATGCTATCATGTTTATATGTGTTTATGTTGAGAAAATCAAGCATGATTTTTTTTTTTAGTCCTTCCAATTGATGCATTTAAATTGATTAACTTGTAAAAATGGCATGATTTTTTGAAATAATTTGAATTTAAATGAACATATATATCTTTGAAATTGCTCATGGAGATCCTATACTAGGATTGATTTCTTAGATGATTCACAATGCACATAAATCGAAGGTAGAGGAGTTGAGAGGATAACCATCTTGAGACACTTAAGGAATTTTTCCCGGAAATATTAACTTAGATTTCTCATACGGTTATAAGTTGAATAGTTAATTTTGTATGCTAAAAAATGAATTAAAAAGGTTGAATTTTGGTATGGCCACAAGTGGTCAGGCTAATATGTACTGGAGGTGAAAAGTTTCATGCCTATATACTGTACTATTATGCTAATTTGAGCTAAGCTCAAGCCAAAAAGAAGCGAATTGTTTAAAAAATCTAGTTTTATTTCGTGGCCTTTGACACTCGAGTGATGAAATCCTTAGGAGTGTCTTTACACTTAATGCCCCAAAACTATCTAGTTTGGGAGTCATTGATCTAAAGCTTGTTACATGGGTGCCATAGAAAGCCTAATGGAATAAAACATGGCACATGATCTAGCCTTAATGAAGTTAATTGGAAAGTTTCATATGAATTGAAAGTTTGAATGTTTGAGATAATGAAATTTAAATGGCTATGAAATTTTCTATGATTCTTATGCTTTGTGTTTGATCATAAAGTTGATAGATATGGGATTAATGTCCAAAATTTGGTAAGGATGTCTCTCGACTATAATACCTTAGATTTATTTTCACTACACCCTATGGAGTTTTTCCAGTATTGGTGTCACATGAGCAAAAGTAGTTGATATGTATATATATTTGTGAGCAGTAAAAGGATGATTTTGTGCCATTTATTCTTGTTAATTATGTTGAGATGTATTCATTTGGTTGGGATTGAAAGTTTGTTAGATTTTGTGGGTATATCATTTGCAAACCCTCACGAGACTATAACTCGTCCTTTGAGGTAACTCAAAGGTTTAAAGGCTTGTTGCACATGCTAAGTGCAATCGTTTACTCCACGAAAGTGAGTTCATTAGTTGTTTTTATTTTCTCCTTTTGGTTGATGATATTTTTCGTACCCTAGACCTTTTACTTCTCGAGGTCGAGCAATTGATAAGTTTGGGGGAGTTGATAGGAGTCGTTTTTACGTGTTCTTAAGCCCCTTTCCGTTTATGTTTTAGGTTCATTTATCGCTTGATTTTGTCACTTGTGCGTTTAATTCGTGCATTAAGTGATTTCAGGCCTTAAGTGGATACAATCGAATAAAGGGTGGAAAAAGGACGTATAAAACAAGTTTAGGCCAAGATGTTTCACACCTCTATGACCAAACAAGCAAGAAACAAGCTGGAGTTAGCCAAAATCATATTTTAGTACCATTTCCGCACACCTGGGCGCCAAATCAGAAACAACCTCCACATTGGAACGTCATTTTGATATATTTAAACACAGAATTTGATGAAGTGGCCTTCTACAAAGTTGTAGATGTATGTCTTATCGTCACATGGGGACTTGAAGAATCAAATTCGGAGGTCTGTGGAGAATTTTATGAATAAAACACTATCTCTGCGCTGAAAAATACGAAAGTGGCAGCTCCCATTCTTAATAGGTGGAAAACAAGAGAATGGTAGTTCACATTTTTGGTAGATGGAAACGAAGAGAATGGTAGCTCACATTCTTGGTAGGAGGAAAGTAAGAGAATGGTAGGTGGAAAACAAGAGAATGGTAGTTCACATTCTTGGTAGATGGAAAGCAAGAGAATGGTAGGTGGAAAGAAAAGAGAATGGAATGACATGTTCTTGGTAGGTGGATTTTTTGGCTATAAAAGGAGGATTGGAGGCCATCCTACAAACACACTTGAAAACACATTCCCCATTGGGGGAGCCTAAACACAGCCTATCATCATCTTCATCATCCTTAGATTAGTTATGAAGATTATCAAGAACCTTTGAAGGTGAAGAAATCAAGAAGCATGGAAGAGATGAAGATCGAAGTTCAACCATCAAAAATACGAGGGAGTTTCTTAGATTTAGATTTATTTTTGTCTATGAATATGAATCTTAATTTAAGTTCCTATCTTTTATCTTTTATGATGAAATAGATTCTTCGAACTAAGGCCATGTTGAGGATAAATTATGATAATTGAGTTATAAATTGTGTTTTTCATATTAATTTTATTGTTGCTTTGTGTCTTGATCTTGTTTGAATGCATCATATGCTTAGCTACCATATGCATGATTTATTGCTTAAATTATTCGTTCGAGAGAAGGTAATTTAAGGTGCAAAGAGGATCATCACATAATCCGTAAAAAATAGGGAATTGCTCCTAGAGATAGGTAAAGATTCCCGGGTGCAGTTAGCCGGATTAATCCGGGGAAATTCTAGAACTTGAATGCATGATTGTTGGTTAGATTCTCGGATAGACATATCTAGAGAACCATCAATTAATCATAGGATTATTACAGCCGAGACATCGGGTAGTAATTATTTAAGGTTTTTTCCACCAAAGCAACATTAGTCTAATAATATGAGAACATGTTAGTAATGAAAATTGATTAATTTATGCCAACACATGTGTCTTAGTTGCTCTCTTCCATAGCTATCTTGATTTCGACATCTTGTTTCTTATATCTTACTTCCATAATAGTTTAGTTAATTTTTGTTTTAGTTTAAGTTCTTCAATTGCTTTAAAATCATAAACTAAAATACAAGTCCTTGAGGTTCGACAACCCGGACTTTATTGTCCACTTTATTACTACACACGACCAGTCCACTTGCTGTTTAATACACGTAAGGATTTTTCGTGTCAGAAGTTGTTGAATAAGCGTTGTTAACTTGTCACATATCTCATCTTTGGATGAAAGAAATTCAACCAAAGTAAATGGAGAGAAATCATCTACTATCACCAAAGTATACTTTTTACCGTTTACACTAATTTTTTGAACAGGCCCAAATAGATCCATGTGAAGTAGTTCAAGTATTCTAGAGGTAGATAGATGAGATTTTCTCTTAAAAGATGATTTGACTTGTTTACCCATTTGATAAGTGTCACAAAGGCGATCCTTATGAAATGGTCCTTTTGGTAATCCCTCTACAAGATTTAGATTTATAAGCTGAGAGATTGTTTTAAAGTTGAGGTGATTCATTTTTCTATGCCATAACCAACCCGTTTTAGATTCATTTTTAGCAATAAAACATGTTGGGTTGTTATCAAGTGTTGAACCCCAATCTACCAAATATACATTGTTTGTTCTTTTACCTTTCAATTTAGTAGACTTAGTTTTAACGTCATTTATATAGCAACAGTCGCTCGAGAATATGACTTCAAAGCCTTTATCACAAAATTGACTTATGCTTAATAAATTGTGCCTTAGATCCTCAACATAATAAACATCACTTATCATGACGTTCCCCCTATGCACAGTACCTTTACCTTTGGTTTTACCTTTGGAGTTGTCACCAAATACAACCTCAGGACCATTGGCAGCTCGATAGTTGATCAGAAGATCCTTGGAACCAGTCATGTGCCTTGACGATCCACTATCAAGTACTAAACAGATGTATCGGCTCTAGCTCTAGGTACCTGCAATCAAAAGGGAAGTTCTATTTCTGTTTAGGTACCCATTGTTGCTTGGGTCCTTTAACATTAGTAACATTGTTAGTTTGAATTAGAACTTTAAGAACCCATTTTTGCCTAGTCTTCATTGTAGGAATACTGGCCTTCTTGGGTTTTACATTGTGTTGTGTGTACTTTTTGTTCATCTTGTGTTGTGTGTGTTGTTTGGGGGTATCATAATATCCTTGATTATAATAGTAATCATAATCATAGTCATAATCATATTCATCATAGTAGCGATAATATGATCTAGACCGTTGTGGATATTGACGCTGGTATTTCCTGGGAGTTGGCTTGGGTTGGACTTTTGGTGCTAGACGCTTAGCGCTTGATTCACAGTGGTTAGGTTTATCCTTAGTCTTTTGAGTGTTTGGATGAAACTTTCTTTGTGAATCATTTGCCTTCGCCTTACTCTTGCCTGAGTCAGCTTTGGCTTTCTGATTTGGCCTTGTACCATTGTCGCTCGGTTCATTTTGTGTTTGACCTTGCGAACCTTTCTTAACAAAGAAGACACCCTTTCTATTGTTGTTTGCCGTAACATTAGGTTTGTTTGGTTGTTTACCGAATTTATTGAATCCTAAACCCGTCTTTTCTCCAAATAAACTTGTTACCTCAGTCACATTGTCCAGCTTTCTTGACGCTTTAGACAATGATGAGATGAGCTGTTCTGATTTAGCAAGTCTAGCGATCAGCTCAACTTCTCTCTTGACTATTATATCAAGATCACCTTTTAGATTAATTATATCACTCTCAAGTGATTTTTTCTTCTCAATGCATTGATACTGAACTTGCAACTATGCTTTGAGCGTCACATTATCACTTTTGAGCGATGAAATGATATCAAAGTGATTTTGATATATTTTGGCGGCAACTTAACAATCATTATAATATTCTTTGACTTTGCCAAGCAATTCTTCATAAGAGAGAGGGAGAGATAATTCAGTGTTTACCTCAGGGGACGCTTCATCGTCTCTGTCCACAAGACAGATAAGCGTTGAGTCATCCACTGACTCATCTTCATCACTACTCTCCTCTAAAGACTCCAAATCTTCAGGTGCGGACGCTGGTTCTGATTCCGCTAGCAAACCTTATTGACGAAGGCTACTCCTGAATTGATTTCTATCCAAGTAATCCTGCCTTGAGGGCTTGGATACATTTGGATAAGGGCAATTTACCTGGTAGTGCCCTGGTTTCCTGCAATTATAACAAAGATTAGTTTTCATCTTTTGTTCATTTGTTAACCTTGCAGTGTGTGGTTTTGAGACCAAGGGCACTGATAGATTCTGTTGATTAGACGCTTGATACTGAATCGGTGCTGAAGGAAAAGGTGTAGAATATTGAGGCGCTTGATACTGTTGTTGTACTGGAGCAGGCGCTTGATATGAACTTTGTCCTTGATGCTTAGGACTATTTCCTTTCTTTTCATATCTTAGGAACTTTCTGAATCTATTTAGAAGCGCTAGTTCCTCGTCCTCACTGATACCTGATACTTTTCCCTTGTTACTCGATTTACCCTTGATTGATGCTATAAGCGCTCCTGACTCAATCACCGGACTGCTCACTGCATCACTAGCCGAATTCAACTCAAACTCAAATGCTTTGAGTTCCAAAAAAAGCATCTTCTGAAGTTAAACTATCCAACTTGTTCGACTCTCTCATAGCTGTTGTCTTCATCAAAAATCTATAGGTAGACTTCTAAAGATTTTCACCACCGTTTCCCAATTTTGTAAATTCATACCCAAGGATGTTAATTCTGTAGAAAGAACTGTGAATCTTATATCCAATTGTTCTAAAGTCTCATTAGACAACATCTTGAAACTGTTAAACTTTTTCTTGGCAATGGAAAGCTTGTTCTCTTTAATCTGAGCTGAACCACCATAGATTATGGCTAACTTATCCCAGATTTCCTTAGTAATGTTGAATGACTTAATCTTGTTGAATAAGTTATCATTATCACCGATAGCTGTATATAGAGCATTTCGACCAACGTTGTCCAGATTTGCTCTTTGACACTCATCTGGAGACCATTCTTGTTTTGGTTTTTCCAGGTAGCCATCCAGAGTGTCTGCCGTGGCTCTAGGTGCTCTGGTGATAACCTTGTATATTTTGATTGGCCCATCTGAAATAATATCGCACATTTCGTCATCACATGAGCGTTCACTTGAGTTTTACTTAACAGATTTATGCAAAGATATAACAATATGAAAAGTAACTGTAAAGTAAAGAACATGATATTTATAAGGTTCGTTGGGTGGTGTAATCCCAACTACGTCCTTCTTCTCCTTTGAACACTTGGAGGCAATCCACTAAAATGATTCTCAAAGAATCACACAGAATCTTCTACAAATTACAGAGAGATGGATGTCGATGACTTGAGCTCCTTGATCACACAGATTTCTGCTCCAAATCACTTCAATCCCCTTACTTCTTTCATCCAGAAATAATGCAACAGTAATGTGGGTTTCTTCGAAAAGAATGTTTGAGATATTGGTTGACTGTCTCAGGAATTGATGAAAAGCAAAGAGAATGTTTGCTTGAATATTCTGGCTTTTCTGAGAGTTTAAGGAATGAAACTTCAATGCAACAGCAATTTGGCTTTGAGTTGATCGTTCTTATTTGTCTTGTTGTTGAAGTCCTATTTATAGGCATTCTTGGAAAAACTGTCTGTTTGACACATGCATAGGCACGTGTCTCTCACTTTCGCGAGTGAACAACTTTTGTCCCTTTTCCTGAAAATCTGCTGCACAAAAATTGGTGTTGCAGTCTGTGAATAGTTGACAGTTCAATAGGGTGGCTTCTCCGTACATCTGAAAGTGCTTATCACATTTAATGCTCTTATCAGCATTTAATGCATTTGAATTAAATGCCCGTTGGCATTTAATGCATTGAGAATATTTGCATTAAACTCCTTCTGGACTAAGAAATAAAATTCAGGTGAAATCAGTCATTGATAGACGCTAATTCATCTTTGAATTACTTCTGTCTTATAAGTGACACTTGATATAGCTGGTTCAATTTAGACGCTTGGAGTCTTCATCTTCATTCAGACTTCAGGCGCTTGAGTATTCAAACTAAACTACTGATAAACTCACTCAGAAATCATTAGACGCTCAATCTAAGAATACTTAGCCTAACAATCTAGAATAAAAATAAAACAATGCCAGCAAAGCCTATTACAATTCTAACGCTCAAAGCTTATATATGATTTCTAATAAAATCAAACTTACATATTTTTGGGGCCTAACAAAAATCCTAATTGTCATCATCAAAACATCTAACATAAAATTCCTAACAATAATTGTTGGTCCTAAGCTGCATACGAAAGGGTCTAGAAGGGTTGGTTAAATAGACCCTGAAGCCTTTTTTAACTTCAAAAAATTTCGTATTAAATTGTGGTTGGACGCTTGAAAAATGTAAACGCTTGGCTGAGCGTTTACTCGAAGACTGTTTTATAAAGTTAACTTAGACTTCAAGATTTGAATACCATAACCAATTAGGTTTAAGCGTTCAGTTCTTTAATCAGGGCCACCAAGATCTGGGAGCTGGTAAAAAAGGATGACGTAGATACTGATTATGAAGCAAACTTCAAGAAGAATGACATGAAAGGAGAATATGTCATTCTGGCCGATATCTGCTCCAAGATGATCGAGTGCAGGAAAGGAAGCTTCGATAAAATCTCCAGCATCTAGTACAAGATGATGACTGCCATTTTGACCAAGTTGAAGATAAACTGGTTTCAATATGTTTTTAATCGCTTTAAGGCAGCGATGGACAAATCTGTGAATCCCAATCCTTATGGGATTATTTTAAGTCCACTATTATGCGCTAGCGATTTCTTCAACACCGCTGGTAAGAAGGTCCCAGCGCTTAAATTTTATGGGAAGAAAATGATTGGAGAACTGCTGAAACCCAAGAGATGGGGCGGAGCATCTGTTCCCAAGGAGGAACGTGAGCGACTTCTTGCTAAAGGAGTTGTTCGGAGTGATGATGAAGACCAAGCGTCATCATCTTCATTGGAAGAGGAAGTAGTGGTTAAGCGACCCAAACAAAAAATCGCTGTCAAAGTCGCTGAGCCAGCCAAGCCCACCAAGAAGCAGAAGAAGGAGACCAAAAAGAAGAAATCTCCCTCTCCTCCTCCTAAATCACCCTCTCCCCCTCTCGCTTTTGTCATAGTTCCAGAAGAAGAAGAAACATAAGAGGAAGAAGTACTGCTAGCACGCAAGTGTACTCCTCAAACACTTGCGTCATCATCTTCATCGGAAGAGGAAGTAGTGGTTAAGCGACCCAAATAAAAAATCGTTGTCAAAGTCGCTGAGCCAGCCAAGCCCACCAAGAAGCAGAAGAAGGAGACCAAAAAGAAGAAATCTCCCTCTCCTCCTCCTAAATCACCCTCTCCCCCTCTCGCTTTTGTCATAGTTCCAGAAGAAGAAGAAACATAAGAGGAAGAAGTACTGCTAGAACGCAAGTGTACTCCTCAAACACTTGCATCATCATCTTCATCGGAAGAGGAAGTAGTGGTTAAGCGACCCAAACAAAAAATCGCTGTCAAAGTCGCTGAGCCAGCCAAGCCCACTAAGAAGCAGAAGAAGGAGACCAAAAAGAAGAAATCTCCCTCTCCTCCTCCTAAATCACCCTCTCCCCCTCTCGCTTTTGTCATAGTTCTAGAACAAGAAGAAACATAAGAGGAAGAAGTACTGCTAGCACGCAAGTGTACTACTCAGCCCACTCCAAGTGGTTCAACCAGTGCTCCAGCCGAGCCAGTGATTGAGGAACCAGTGAGTGCTCCTCCTCCTCCTCCTCCTTCTAAAACCATTCATGAATCCATTTCAGAGCCTAAAGCCGCTACTCCATCTGAGAGGCTTGCTCGCTTTCAGGGTAAGTACTTGTGATAAGCAATGCACTCTATCCTTTCCTCGTTAGGTTTTCTTTTTTAACGCTAGGATAAAAAATTTCAGCCAAATGTGACACGGATATCCAGAATGTTCTTAACACTCTTGAGAAATTGAATATTCTCCTTCGTGTTGATCCCCTCACTTCTTTCCTCGATTAAGATCCTGTTGAAGAAGTCCCGGAGCCTGAGGCTATGGAAACTGAAGTTCCTATAGATCAAGTGATTGAACCAGTTGAAGAGAGTCGTCAGGGTAAGCGTTGTAGTCTTTTTAATAGTCTATTTGTACTCTGTGGAAATTTTGCTTATTTTTCTCAAACGCTTACATTTGTCAGCTTCGAGTGCACAAGAAGCTGATGCACCTCCACCCTCTGAGGTTCCTATTGAAGTGGATCGATATGACAATAGTTGTGGATATCGCTAAAGCAGTTGCTCAAGTCCTTCCTGACGCTGAAACATCTCCAGTCAGTGAAGCGACTGTTCAAGCTGAGCGGTCGATAGAAGTAGCCCTTATCCCAACTAAAGAAATTGCCTTTGTCCCCACTCCAACTGGTCCTCCTTCTCCTCAAGCGATCAACTTCTTTCCAAGAGGCTATAATTCAGACTTAGAATATTATTATGCCTGGAGAGAGAAGACGCTTCGTCAGATGATTGATATGGAGATCAATTTCCAGACGACCCTCCACAATCCAAATCTCTCAGATGCTCAGAAATCCACAGTCTTTGAAACACTTGCCACCAGTGAACTGATAAAAAGGAAAGATATCATTGCCCGCCTAGGATATCTGGAGCCAACACGATGACACTAGCTAAGTTCAAGAACAAATACTTTCAAAAATACGGCAAAAGTATGGAACGCTATTATCCATTTCGCCGAACTCATGTCCAGATACGAAATCCACACATAGGCAATTGGGGAAATAATCTTGATGAAGAACAGCTGAAGAAAATAGGATACTCAGCTCTCCCCAAAACCGTTCACTTAGAAGCTAACAAATCCGCCGAGAAGCCGCTGAAATTGTGGAAAAGCAAGGGTGCTATGCTTTAAGATCACCTTAACCCCATAAATTTCTAGGTTGAAGATGAGGCAAGGGAGTTTCTTGCCAGGCTGTGGGCAGATAATTTCAACTTTGAGAAAGAGCGATTTAAGAAGTTGTTTGCCACAAGGATAGATTCGGAACTCGCTGAGCAACTAGGCAAACGCTGGATAGCAGAGACATCCAGATGGGCAGAAGACTTTGTATTGAAGTGTCATATCGCCGATGAAATGATGAGGTATCCCTTCCTATTTAACTTTGGAATAAAATATCGGCATAGGGGATATGCTCTATTTCTGTTACAACAGTGTGAGTCGCTTGTGGGTCCTATCAGTGATTTACCGTACTATAGAAAAAGTATGGAAAGTTATATCCGAGAGCAGCTCACTCAAATCAGTCAAGGGGGCTATGTATTTCACCCGAGAGAAAATTTTGCCCAGCGATTGCACTTTGATCTGAATGAAGACGCTTCTACAAGTAACCGTAATGCTCCTCCCGGACCAAGTGAAGCTCACATGATGGATTTGACTAATGACCTTGCTGAATTTCATAGAGAACGCCAAGCGATAGTTGAAAATGCCCACTCGCTGGATATCACCATTACTTCACATTTTGGTTATGGTCTTAGTGACTTTAGAGGGTAAAACTTGCTTCCCGTTTTATTCTGCGAGCAAAATATTCAAGTGGCCAAGATTTTGTCGCTCATTCGGCCAGTGGATCAAGAAGCTGCTCAAGCGCTGATGCCATTTATATTGGACTTCTACAATTCTTATACTTCCGGAGTTGATTTGCCAGAGGATGTGCAATTTGCACTTAGAACTGAAGAGCGTGAAGATGCTATATTCTTCATTCTGCAGACCAATATCTTAAGTCCAAGGCACATCATGGAAGCGATTGGCCCACTCTGGGTGATTGTTATTGAGAAACCTTCCACTACAGTGGAGATTATTGAGATGGAAGAGGAACAAGCTCCTGCTGTGGAAGTCGCTCAAACCACGAACGCTGATATGCAAGATGTTGCTCCTAGGGCTCCAGCAGTCGAGGTTCCGATTGTTGCTCAAGTTATAGAAATTGATGCTGCGGCTCAATCTGTTGAGCAAGCGATTGAAGCGGTACAAGCTGATTTGGATAAAGTTGCTGAGGAAAAATGCCTTATCCGAGATCAGGCTAAAGGCAAGGCTCCTGTAGTGATGCCCTCTCAAGCACTATCATCTTCCAGTGATTCATCAGACTCTGAGAATGATCCTGAAGCCCGAGACTTTAGAAAAGTGGTTCGCAATTCTCTAAGTGATATCAAGGGATCATGTTCTCGAATGGAGCAACAGAACAGTTCAACGCTTACTCAATTAGACAGAGTTATCCTCACTGACATGAAAAATGCTAACAAGCTTACAATCTCTATCATGAATAGTATAGCTCCGCTAGTCCAAGGACCCTCAGATGAATTTGACCGGACGCTTGTTCAGAATGCATCCGCTGACACTGAGCAACATAATTCTTCTAACTCCATGATTCAGAGTGTCGCTGAACAAGTTCTTGCTTGTAGATGAAATTAGACTTCTTCACCGTGACATCATTAAACTCAGCGCCTAACTTGATGATGTCCAGAAGGGGGAAGAAGAGTCCCAAGCCAAAGGAAAAGTCTAGAAGGAGCCAATTTCTAAACAGACAATAAACATGGGCGCTCCATGTTTGAAGAAATAGTGAGCATATAGAAGATGCTTACTAAAAAGAGAAAGTCAAGATATTACCAAGGTAGGCACAGGCTTCCGGACTTGGATATAGAACTTTTAGAGGGTATGGTTTTCATCCATACGCTGAGCCTCTTAGAAGACCTATCAATTGGAAATCCACCAATGTTCGAAGACAAGACATTTATCATGACTGATTCAAGAACTTGGAATCCCTCCAAGGAATTGGGTGGAAAGATTACTAGAGCTATATCACAGCGCTAGACAGAGAAGGCATGACTATAATGAAGTCCATCATACCACAATGATAGACATTGATAGACTTCTTCTGGACTTAGCGAGTGAAATTCTAGCTGAAGAGGCAAACGCAAAGCGATAGAAAAGATGAATGCTTATATTTTCTTGTTTCTTATATTTTGTTGTCGCTTTATTTTCTTTTACTTTCAGCAAATCATTTGTATGCATCTTTGAAATCATATAATATGAATGAATGATTTATCGCTGAAACAACTTGTTAAGGCTAATCTAACATTAGTTAACTCCTTTCTAAATGCTAACTTATGATATTTGGGCTTTTCTTTGAACTCTTAATCTATAAAAGGGTTATAAGAGTTAAGGTCTTGACATCATCTAAAAGGGGGAAATTGTTAGGAAATTTCATGTTAGATGTTTTGATGATGACAAAATAGGATTTTATGTTAGACCCCAAAATATAATGTAAGTTTATGTTTTCATAGAACAAATGTATAAGTGTTTGAAAGTTTGTAAGTTTGTTATACTTGTAATTTTTATCTTTGTAGATTTTAGACTAATTATTGGATACCAAGTCGCTAGTAAAATTCTAGGTGAGTTTATTAGAGATGAAGTTCAAGATTAGTGTCTGAAGTCAAGCGAAGATGAAGATTTTGTCCTAAGCGACTGCCAATCGATATGGACTGTTTCAGGATATATGAATCAAGTGCTCAAAGCTCTCAAGCGATCAAGAAGATCAGATTCACCTGAAATAAATTCCGAAGTCATTAAGGACTTAAATGCAATCATTTAACGGGCATTTATTTCCAACGGGAAATAAATTCAAATGCATTAAATGCTTGATAAGAGCATTAAATGTGATAAGGACAGATTATATAAGGAGCAAGCTACCATTGGCTAAGACTGTCAGAATTTCAGAGTTCAAACCTGCCACATCAAATCAAGTGCAACAGGATTTCAGGAATGTCAGAATGAGACTATTTAACGCGCTGTGTGAGGTACACTCACACATGTGTCCAACGGACAAATCCCAAGAACCCTATAAATAGTACCCTTCCAGCAAACCCTAACAAGATACGTATATACACAAGATGGTTAAAACTTTGCTGAAATATTTTCTCAAGAAAAAGCTTAGAAACTCCATAGCAAAAATCCTTCCAAGCTTTTTACATACATTCCAGACAGTCATAGATATCTCAAACATCTTCAAACAAGAACCATACACTATTATTGAGATATCCTAAGTTGTTTGAACTTCCTAAAATCAAACAAATCCGTGATCGAAACCCTCAACATCCTCTGTCTGTGTGAAGAAGTTGTTGACTCTACAAGCAATATTTCTGAGTGATAGAAGCTTGTTGGTGAAGATCTTCATTGGTGCTGAAGTCTGTGTGATCAAGGAGCCCATGATCATCATCCCATCCTCTATTTTGTAGAAGCCTCTGTGTGATCCTTCGATAATCAATTTAGTGGAATTCCTCCAAGTGTTCAAAGAGAAGAAGGACGTAGCGGGGATTACACCACTTAGTGAACCTTAAAAATTCTTGTGTTATTTACTGTCTTATTGTCTTACTTTATATTATATCATTAATTTTGAAAAAGACAAGTAAAACGGTTAAACGACTATTTGACCAAAATGAACGCTAAAACTTTAAAATCATTTTCGTTGTGCTAACCCTGATTATGCGATCTAAGCTTTACCCTACTTTGGTAAATTGCTAAAATCACTAAATCTAAGTTATCTTTACTGTAGCGCCTGACCTAGCGCTCAACTATCAAAGCGTTCAAATCTTTAGAAAGTGATACGAAATTTTTGAAGTCAAAAAAGACTTCAGGGTCTATTCAACCTTAGATAGCGAATCATTAGATACTTCTTCATCTCTCACCATTAGACAAATTAACGCTGAGTCACTTGTAGGCTCATCATCACTGCTTTCATCTGATGATTCCAAATCCTCTTCAGGTGCGGAGAATGGTTCAGATTCCGCTAGCAAACCTTGTTGGTGAAGATTGCTCCTGAATTGGTTTCTATCCGCATGATCTTGCCTTGTGGGCTTAGATACATTTGGATAAGGGCAATTTACCTGGTAGTGCCCCGGTTTCCTGCAATTGTAGCATAAATTAGTTTTCATTTTCTGTTCAGTGGTTAATCGCTTGGAGACGGAGGAGCTTGGTATTGAACTATCGCTGGAGGCTGAGGAGCAAAATACACTAGCCCTTGATACTGCGGCGCTGGTGCAGGGGGAGGAGTTTGAAATGTTGTTTCTCCACTAGGGTTTCTCTTTTTGTATCTTAGAAGTTTCTTGAATTTCTTAAATAACAATGCCATTTCCTTCTCCACATTAGATTATGTTGCTTTCACCTCACTGACTGACTTTCCCTTGTTCTTAGTAGTAGCTATTAGGGCTCCTGATTCAATCGCTGATGTAGAAGTCGTTGTGTCCCTGACTTCTCCTAATTCAAACTCAAATGCCTTTAATTCTGAAAACACATGTTTCGGAGTTAGAGTTTCCAAAATTTGTGATTCTCTCATGGATACCGTCTTAATCAAATATTTGCTTGGAAGACTTCTGAATATCTTGTTGACCATTTACCCCTTTTTTCCCCCCCCCCCCCCCATCCCCATTGTTCGTTAACTTCCTTCGTATAGTGAGGTTAACTCTGTGATGAGCAAAGTGAACCTTGGTCCAATTGTTTTAGCGTTTCATTGGGCTATATTTTGAATGATCAAATTTTTGCATGGCTATTTTAAAGATTGTTCTCCTTCATTGTGCTGAAGCCTCATCCTACTATAGCCAATTATACCATATCTCTTTGGTTGGTCCCAAGTGGCATACGAAAGGGTCTAGAAGGGGGGGTTGAATAGACCCTTTGTCTTTTTCGACTTCAAATTGATTTCGTATTAAACGTATTTGGACGCTTGAAATGATAGGCGCTTGAAGAGTGTGACGCTTCACCTTAGCGTTCACACAAGATATTTGAGACTTTGTGAAGCGTCTAATGAAGACTGTTTTATAAAGTTAACTTAGACTTCAGGAATTGAATACTTTGACCTTGTAGGTTAAGCGTTCAGTTCTTTTAATCAGGGTTAGCACAGCGGAATGATTTTGGAGTCTTCTCTTTGAAAGTTTTAGCGTCACAAGATGTTTCTTAGGTGCTTAGCTTTTGATTGTGTTTTACTTATGCAGTGATATGATAGATGAATGAAATGACTGAAAAGTAAATAACACAATATTTGTAAGGTTCGTTGGGTGGTGTAATCCCAACTACGTCCTTCTTCTCCTTTGCACTTGGAGGCAATCCACTAAGATGATTCTCAAAGAATCACACAGAATCTTCTACAAATTAGGGAGAGATGGATGTCGATGACTTGAGCTCCTTGATCACACAGATTTCTGCTTCAAATCACTTCAACCCTCTTGCTTCTTTCACCCAGAAATGATGCAAGTATCCAACTTCGACTTCACACAGATCGCGAGGCTTGGATGGGATTTTCTAAAAGGTTTGTTTGATTTTGATGAAGTTCAAACAACTTGGTAATATCTCAGTAGGAATCTGGTTTCTGCAAAAAGAATGTTTGAGATATTTGTTGACTGTCTCAGGAATATAAGAAAAGCAATTTGGATGTTTCTTGAAGTTTCGGGCTTTTCTGAGAATTTAAGGAATGAGATTTTAATGCAACAGCAATTTGGCTTTGATAAAATTGTTGCGTCTTTTTTTGTTTGTTGTTGAAGTCCTATTTATAGGTATTCTTGGAGAAAGTGTCCGTTTGACACATGCACTGGCGCGTGTCTCTCACTTTCGCGAGTGAACAGCTTTTGTCCTTTTTCCTGAAAATCTGCTGCACGAAAGTTGGTGCTGCAGTCTGAGATAGTTGACAGTCCAATAGGGTGGCTTCTCCGTACGTCTGACATTGCTTATCATATTAAATGCTCTTATCAACATTTAATGCATTTGAAATAAATACCCGTTGGTATTTAATGCTTTGAGAATATTTGCATTAAACTCCTTCTGGACTTAGAAGTAAATTCAGGTGAAATCACTTCTGTCCCATAAGGTAACGCTTGATATAGCTGGCCAAAGTGGACGCTTGGAGACTGTATCTATCTTCTGAGATCAGGCGCTTGAGTCTTCGAACTTTACCACTGATAAACTCACTCAGAAATCATCAGACGCTCAGCCTAAGACTATTTTGCCTAACACTCTAAAGTAAGATAACAAAGCCTAATAAATCTATTACAGGTCTAACGCTTCAAAGCCTATACAAGTTTTCTACAAAAATAAACTTACAACTTTTTTGGGGTCTAACAAAAACTTAATTGTCATCATCAAAACTTCTAACATGAAATTCCTAACAATTTTCCCCTTTTTGATGATGGCAATACTTACTCTTTTATAGTTCAAGAGTTAGACAGCCAAACGTAAAAGTTAGCTTTGATCAGTAGACGTTAGTTAAAGTTAGTTACGCTTCAACGAGATGTTTCAGCAAAAAAAATGCATTTCATATTTATCGAGAATTACAAGCATTTTTACAGCTGAATATTTAAAGATATAAGAGACAAGAATATAGATAATGTAAAATCAGAAAGCTTTAATGACTTGGTCTAACTCTGTATCGCTTGGACATTTCAGCTCGGATAGCTTCAGTCAGATTGTCTTCCAAGATCATCATTGCTTCATGATCTTTGTTGATGATAAGCTTGTTTTCTTCTTGTTGTCTCTTTTTGAATACTTTAAAGTGATTATCCCAGTCAGTTGGGTCGATACCAATGTACCTTAGGCAGATTCGAAAAGCTTGGCTAAAATCAGTCATTTCCTTTCTTCAGCTAAGATCTGTGGATCTGTAGGTTCTGAAATGGATGTTCTCTGAAGAGGAATGTCAAACTGTTCAAGCAGTGCTCTTGTAGGAATTGGTAGGTTTGGATATAACGCTCTAGGAGGTTCCCTTAGTGTACTACTGGGCGCTCCGGATGAACTTTGTTTCAGAGCAGTTATCCAAGACGGGAGATTAAGCGCAGACTGAGAAGGAGGCATTTGACGCTTAGCAGACGGAGGATCTTCAACTTTTGAACTGGACGCTTTCCGCTTTTCTCCTTTCTTCTTTTCTTCCCCCTTATTGCCATCATCAGATTTTAAGAAGTGGTTTGTGAGTACACTTACCTGATGAGCAATCTGGGATAAGGAATCTGTGATGTCATCCAGACGCTTGTCGAAGCGTTCCTGCATAACAAGAAGCTTAGCGCTGGTGGCGTCATTCACAGATATCTCAAGGGTTGCAAGGCGCTTTTCAAGTTCTTCTTTCATGGCAAGTTGGGTGGCGTGGGCAGCATCCTGCATTTCTTGAAAGTCTTGTTTGCACTCACCAACTGCCGCTTGAGCTGAACTACGCATATGAGCAATCTGAGCGCTCATTACGTGAGTTTCAATCTTTGCCAGGTCTTCCTTAATCCAATGGAGAGATTCTTCACTCTGAGTAGCTTGAGCGCTAATTGTCTCCAAAACAGATTTAAGCAGGGGACCGAAGGCTTGACTCTCATCTGATTGAACCACTTGAGGAGCTGGTCGCTTGAATCGTGATGAGTGTTTGAGAGAGTCAAAAGGAACTTGATAGGCTGGATCAAAAACAGTACCTCGAATATCCAGGGAAGTATCTTCAGCACTATCAATGGTAGCATGTTCAGGAGCGTCAGGAATACTGGTATCTGCAGATTTGGACGCTTCAGATGTCTCAGCAGGCGCTTCCTCAAGCGTTGACTCAGGCTGGCGAAAGTCAGTGAATTGAAAGTTCCAGCTTGCTGAGTCGGCATAAGAGGTGGATGTAGAATCCAAGAGTTCAATGAGTCTGGTCCTGGACATACAAGTACCGGAGATAAATGTGCGAAGAGGACTATCAATGGCCCTGATGTACATTGGACCAATGATATCCAGCACATGATCTGGGAAAATTTTGGACGGCGCTTGAGCGATGGAGAATAGTGAATCTGTGCAGTGAGTTCTGGAAAATCCAATCAAGCAATCTGAGGGAAGAGATGCAGGACGTCGATGTGTAGGCACACAGTCCGCATAGTACTCTTCAAGATACGGATAAATGGCTTGAGCGAGCTCTTGATTCCTTTCAAGCAGAGAAAGAACATACTCATAGTGATTGAGTACCTCACTGCGAATGGAAGGGAGCAGCGGATATCCTTTGAATGAATTGATCACTGAGCCATTCCAAGATCTGAGATTGGCAGTGAAGATTTTATCAAAGAGAGATACGGGAGATAGAATCTTTACCATCAGATTGAAGTTTTCTTCACAGTGGCTTGGAGCAAGATTTAAGCACCGTTCACCAACTGTACCACTGGAAGACGCTTGAGCATTAAACCGAAGAGGGGTGATGGATAATCTCTGAAGTTCTTGACGTAGACATTGTTCTATTTGATGTCTAATAATTGGGAGCTTGAGAACAGGTCCGAGTCTTTGTTGACGCTTCAGGAGGCAATACTTGGCGAATTGACGCTTCTTGTCATGCATGCCTATGCCGAAAAGATGGGGAGCTTGGACTAACTCTGGGAAGGTGTATTTATGTCCCATGTACGCTTCAACCCAATTTACTTCATTTATACAGAAGTCTGTGCCAGCATTCACCATAGCACGAATACCTTCAAGATGAATATCTCTTATGGCTTCAAAGCGGTGCTTATCAGGCTGATAGTTGGCATTCCAGACGCTGTCAAAGTAAGCATCAGCTTCAGTCTGGAGCAGATCGGTCAACGATTCAAGGCGCTCACCAGCATGAATCTCTTTATTTTTCCATAGACAGAGAGGTCGGGCCGATGCAAGATTTTCAGGGCTGTGAGCCGTCTGAGGGAAATGTGTGTAACCTTCTCTGTTCAAGACTGACTCTGAGGGATTGAGAAAGCTAGGACGGAGAGGATCATACACACGAACACTGTAATCCCTTAGCGCGAACCCAGTTGGTCTGCTGTGGCCATTGTCAAGATAGTAAGCCACATCCACGGCACATCTAGGAGGTCTGTCTCCTGGTCTGTCTAGAACGGTTGCTTTGATTGCGCTGTCAAAGTCAATCAGTCTTGCAGCGTCAGCTTCTGCAGCAATATATCTTTCTATATTATATCCTGCAGGAATGAAATCTTCGTCGAGCGCTGGGGGCATATAGTTAATTGAATGATCAATTGTCTTCAGCGGATCGAGTTGAAAGAAGTGACGAGGAGCTCTAACGTCTTCAGCAGCGTTCTGATCTTCTGAACGTGCCTCTGTTAAAGTAGCAGGTTCCTCAGGTTCAATTGCAGCTACTTTAGCGGCAACATCTTGAGCGATAGCTACAACTCCAGTCAGGTCCACATCCAACAGAACATCTGTGGACACTTCAGCAGCAGCTGAACTATAGCTGAAAAACAAGAGCCATCCTCTATAAGAGCAGGATCTTCTACAGATGTAGGAATAGAAATGCTGTGGGAAGAAATAAACTTACCCTGAGAACTAAGCTCAACAGCAGTTTCTGGAGCGCTTGGCTCAACAGCAGCATCTTGAGCGCTTGGCTCAACTACAACTTGAGCGCTTGGCTCAACGGCAACTTGAGCGCTGGCTCAACAGCAACTTGAGCGCTTGGCTCAACAGCGACTTGAGCGCTTGGCTCAACTGTCTCAGGCTCTTCAGGAGTAGCTTGACGCTTGCTAGTCCTGGAACGCTTAAAGATTTTCTTAATGTTGACTCCTTCAACTAGTTTAGCCGGAGGAGCGGGAGGATCAACAGCTGGTTCTTCAAAGTCTATTTGCTTAATGATCCCTTCAAGCTTTCGTCTTTTGAGAGGCAACTTGTCCTCGGCATCTTCATCAGTTTCCTCATCAATCTTTTGAGAGGGGACGGCAATTTTAACTTTGGGTTTTCTGGGGGCTCTCTTCTTCGTTACTGCTGGACGCTTCACAGCTTCCTCTGGCACTGGTCTCTCAGCCTTTTGAGCAAGCAGTTGGCGTTCTTCCAGTCGCTCAGATAGGGGTCTAGCCGCACCATAACTTTTGGAGGATTGAACATATTGGTCAGAATCCTTTTTCCCAACAACTTGGACTTATTCAAAGGAAGTCCAGACGAGTACACACAATTCGATTTAAACAAGATGTCACTCAGGATGAGTCCATAAGGCTTATTTGAAGCGCTTAGACTGTCCCGAAACCGTCCGAAGATGTACTCACTCCAGTTGATTTTGATGTTGAAGAGTATAGCAACCATCATCTGAAATTGGACAGGATTTACTTTATCAAAGGTTCCTACGCGGCATTCTATGATCTTGCTGCAGAAATCAGCCAATAACCGATATTTGGACACCAGATCTTTCTTCTCGAAGTATTGAGTGTAAGGAACGTCGTACGCACTCATGATTGCCCATGCTTCCTTAATTTGTTTTAACGTAACAGAATCCAGTGCCTCACCCTCATTAGGCAAATTGAAGTTCTTGGCAATGGTGGAAGCAGATAGGATGAATTCCTTTGGAGACTCCTTCTTGGAGAAGGGAATTTTACAAGAGATGGACTTCTTGTCCTCTGAAAGGGTAGCAGTCTTCCAGAAAGTTTCAACTTCAGTAGGAAACATATAAGAGTATTGGGTTAAGAAGGGTTTGAGCCCAGCTTGGACGACCATGTCCATTACATCCGTCAGGTTGATCTGAGTTTGTTCATATAGGAATTTCCAGTCGACAACAAGACCTTCAGTTACCTTGATGGTAGTTTCAGCAGAAGTAGATGATGATTTCTTTGGTGCCATTTTTTGTTTAAAACGAAGAAGATGAACTGAGATTTTCTGTTGTATTGAGAGAGATAAAGAGAGATTTGCAGATATGCGTGAATAGAAAGTAAGTTACTTTTTCTGCAGAGTTTGTGTTTTAAATGACACAGTAAAGAGTTTTTGAAACTTGTGTTGTGTAGTCTTAGTAGGATTTAAACACGTGTAATAACTGTTGAATCTTAGCCATGAATTTATTAACTGCGGACGCGAGTTTTGTGTAAAAGAGAGAAGTTACATTTGGTAATTCTCATATATAAAGATTTGACATCCGAGTTAAAGAAAAATTAACGTTTGGTATTTTCAGAGTGTAACACACGCGCATGTTTGTACACTGACACGTACACAAACGCGTGCTATCTCTGAACCGTCATTTTTAAAAAATTTGAGTACCCGCCAGTTTGATGTGATAGAGGCGTGTGAGTAGATTACAAAATAGACCTTTGAGTCTACCCACGACCTTGAAAGAAGTTTGAAAAATTTTATGCATGGCTTGTAACAAAAATATTTTATAAATTTTTGATAAACTATTCAGCGCTTAGCTGATAAGATGGACGCTTGAAGTCAAAAGACTTCAATATTTTGAGCATTCAATATTTTATGCAAACATAGAACTGAGCGTTGATGATTATGCATCTGAAAATTTTATCATTGACGCTTACAGTTATGATCAAGTAAAAAATTGTTTAAGAATATTGTGAGATATAACTTAAGTGGATTCCCCCTAAATTATATGCCTAATAAAATATGATGCTTCATGATCAAGCGTTTAAATCAATCATACCTAGTTCACTTCTCAAAGTGAGAAAACGTTGTTCATTGAGTGCTTTGGTGAAGATATCTGCCAGTTGTTTGTCAGTTCCAATGAAGTGCATGGAGATATCTTTCTTTTGAACGTGGTCACGAAGGAAATGGTATCTAATGTCAATGTGTTTGGTTCTTGAATGAAGAACAGGGTTTTGAGTCATGGCTAAAGCGCTTTGGTTATCACAATGAATGGGGGTTGGTCCTAAGATTGTTCCGTAATCTCTAAGTTGTTGCCTCATCCATAGAACTTGTGCACAACAACTTCCTGCAGCTACATACTCAGCTTCGGCTGTGGAGGTAGCTATGGATTGTTGTTTCTTGCTATGCCATGAAACTAACCTATCACCTAAGAATTGACAAGTACCACTAGTGCTTTTACGATCTATTTTGCAACCTGCCAAAATCTGCATCTGAGTAACCGATTAGTTCAAAAGGAGAATCCCTGGGATACCATAAGCCCACATGTTGTGTGCCTTTTAGGTATTTAAGGATTTTCTTGGCAGCAGTCAAGTGTGACTCTTTAGGATCAGCTTGGAATCGTGCACACATACATACCGAAAACATAATATCAGGTCTACTGGCAGTGAGATAAAGAAGTGATCCTATGATACCTCTATAATTAGTGATATCAACTTTCTTTCCACTTTCATCTTTATCTAACTTAAGCGTTTGGCTCATTGGAATTTTTGAATATGATGCATTTTCCATACCAAATTTCTTAATCATATCTCGTGTATATTTAGCTTGGTTGATAAATATGCCATTAGGGAGTTGTTTAACTTGTAGTCCTAAGAAGAAGGTTAATTCACCCATCATGCTCATTTCAAATTGTTCTTGCATCATTTTCGAAAATTTCTCACACAGACGCTTATTAGTAGAACCAAATATAATGTCATCAACGTAAATTTGAACTAAGAGAATATCTTCATCATTGGTAATTTTAAATAACGTTGTGTCAACGCTGCCTTTTGAAAAACCTTTACCAATAAGAAAGATAGAGAGAGTGTCATACCATGCTCGAGGTGCTTGCTTAAGCCCATAAAGTGCCTTTTCGAGCTTGTAAACCATACCCTTACCATGATTGTTGATGAATCCTGGAGGTTGCTCCACATACACTTCTTCTTGGAGTTTACCATTCAGGAAGGCACTCTTTACGTCCATTTGAAATACTGTAAACTTGTTAAACGCTACGTACGCTAAAAACATGCGGATTGCTTCAAGACGAGCAACAGGAGCGTAAGTCTCATCAAAGTCAATGCCCTCCTCTTGGCAGTATCCTTGAGCTACGAGTCTGGCCTTGTTTCTTACAACAATGCCGTCCTCATCCATCTTGTTTCTATATACCCATCTAGTTCCAATAACTCCTTGATGAGTTGGTCTTGGTACTAACATCCAAACTTTATTTCGCTCAAACTGATTGAGCTCTTCTTGCATAGCTTCAATCCAACTTGGATCACTTAACGCTTCATCCACTTTCTTAGGTTCCATTTGAGATAGAAAGCTTGCGAACATAGCCTCATTAAATGTAGCGGCTCTAGTTCTAACTGGTGCTTCAATATCTCCAATGATTTGCTCAGGTGGATGGTCACGTAACCATAGTCTATCTGTTTGGAAGGGGTTTTGAGAATGAACAGACGCTTGAGAATCATTCGCTTGACCATTCTCCTGCGTTGGCGCTTCAAGTTCATGATTCCTTCTTTGCACTTGATGATCATTCCTTTCATGATCATTCGTGTTTCTTACATGATAATTTAGATTGATTTCACGAGTATTCTTAGGAGGAGGCACTGAGATCTCATCATCATCGTCAGTATCTTCATCAATAGTAATTTTGGACGCTTGATGACATAGATCTTCAACTCCTACATCATTTATACTTACCTTACTCGGCTCTTGGTTAGCATCATCAAACACAACATGAATAGATTCCTCAACCTTCGATTTGATCTTATTGAGAATGCGAAAATTCTTTCCATTTTTGGCGTAGCCTAGAAAGATTCCTTCATCCGCTTTAGGATCAAAAGTCTTTAGGCTTTGGGATCCATTATTATGAATAAAACATTTAGAACCAAAGACGTGAAAGTATGAAATATTTGGCTTACGTCCCTTCCACAGTTCATATGGAGTTTTTCCATGCTGTTTGTTGATCATGCATCGATTTTGAGTGTAACAAGCAGTGTTGATCGCTTCGGCCCAAAATCTAGGAGCAAGCTTAGATTCAGCTAACATAGTCCTAGCGGCTTCCTTAAGCGTTCGGTTCCGGCGCTCAGCAACACCATTTTGTTGGGGAGTTCTGGGAGCTGAATACTCATGATGTATTCCATTTTCTGCACAAAACTTCTCAACAACCTTGTTAGTAAACTCAGTACCGTGATCGCTTCTTATTCTTGCAACCTTAAGATTTTTCAATGTTTGAAGTTGCCGAATAAGCGCTGTTAACTTGTCACATGTTTCATCTTTGGATGAAAGAAATTCCACCCAAGTAAATCTAGAGAAATCGTCTACTACCACTAAAGTATACTTTTTACCGCTAACACTGATTGTTTGAACAGGTCCAAACAAATCCATGTGAAGTAGTTCAAGTATTCTAGAAGTAGATAGATGAGGTTTTCTCTTGAAAGATGATTTAACTTGTTTACCCATTTGACAAGCGTCACAGAGACGATCCTTATGAAATGGTCCATTTGGCAATCCCTCTACAAGATTTTGACTTATAAGCTGAGAGATTGTCTTAAAGTTGAGGTGATTCATTTTTCTATGCCATAACCAACCCATTTTAGATTCATTTTTAGCAACAAAGCATGTTGGGTTGTTATCAAGTGTTGAACCCCAATCTACCAAATATACATTGTTATTCCTTTTTCCTTTTAGTTTAGTAGATTTAGTCTTAGCGTCGTTTATATAGCAATAGTCACTTGAGAATATGACTTCAAAGCCTTTATCGCAAAATTGACTTATGCTTAATAAGTTGTGCTTTAGACCCTCAACAAAATAAACATCACTTATCATGATGTTCCCCCTATGCACAGTACCTATACCTTTGGTTTTACCTTTGGAGTTATCACCAAATACAACCTGAGGACCATTGGCGGCTTGATAGTTGATCAGAAGATCTTTGGAACCTGTCATGTGCCTTGACGATCCACTATCAAAATACCAAACAGATGTATTGACTTTAGCTCTAGGTACCTGCAATCAAAAGGGAAGTTCTATTTCTGTTTAGGTACCCATTGTTGCTTGGGTCCTTCAACATTAGTATCCTTGTTAGTGTTAATTAGAACTTTAGGAATCCAAATTTGCCTTGTCTTCATAGTAGGAATATTGGCTTTTTTTGGTTTCACCTTGTGCTGTGTGTAATTTTTGGATGTATAATAATATCCACGATTATAATAATAGTCATAATCATAATTATCATAGTATCGATAATATGATCTTGACTGTTTTGGATATCGACGCTGGTATTTCCTTGGCTCTGGCTTGAGTTGCACGTTTGGTGCTAGACGCTTAGCGCTTGATTCACAGTGACTAGATTTATCCTTAGCTTTTTGAGCGTTTGGATGAGTCTGTCTTTGTGGATCATTTGCTTTAGCCTTACCCTTGTCTGAGTTAGTTTTGACTTTCTCATTTGGCCTCTTACCATTGTCCCTTGGTTCATTTTGAGTTTGACCTTGTGAACCTATCTTAACAAAGAAAACACCCTTTCCTTTGTTGTTTGCCGTAACATTAGGTTTGTTTGGTTGTTTACCGAATTCATTGCATCCTAAACCGGTCTTTTCTCCAAACAACCTTGTTATTTCAGTCACATTGTCGAGCTTTCTGGATGCTTTGGACAACGATGAGATGAGCTGTTCTGACTTGGCAAGTCTAGCCATCAGATCAGCTTCTCTCTTGACTATTATATCAATATCACCTCTCAATTGAATAACTTCACTCTCAAGCGATTGGTTTTTCTCAATGCACTGTTGCTGAATTTGCAACTCTGCTCTGAGCGTTACTTTATCGTTTGTGAGTGATGAAATAATAGCGAGATCATTTTGATATATTTTGGCAGCTTCTTGACATTCATTGTAATATTCTTTGACTTTGTCAAGTAATTCATCATAAGAAAGAGGAATTGATAATTCATTGATTACCTCAGGGGACGCTTCATCATCTCTGGCCATGAGACATATGAGCGCTGAGTCATCTATCGGCTCATCATCATCACTACTTTCGTCTGATGATTCTAAATCTTCAGGTGCTGATGCTGGTTCTGATTCCGCAAGCAAACCTTGTTGTCGAAGGTTGCTCCTGAATTGGTTTCTATCCAAGTAATCCTGCCTTGAGGGCTTGGATACATTTGGATAGGGACAATTTACCTGGTAGTGCCCCGGTTTCCTGCAATTATAACAAAGATTGGTTTTCATTTTTTGTTCACTTGTTAGCCTTGCAGTGTGTGGTTTAGAAACCACTGGAGCTGGAAGATTTTGAGTAGACGCTTGATATTGAGTAGGTGCTTGAGGTAAAGGAACAGAATATTGAGGCGCTTGAAACTGTTGTTGTATGGGAGAAGGCGCTTGATATGAACTTTGTCCTTGATTATTAGGACCTTTTCCTTTCTTTTCATATCTCAAGAACTTCCTGAATCTATTCAGCAAAGCCAACTCTTCTTCCTCATTAATGTCCGAATTCTTTCCTTTGTTACCCGATTTGCCTTTGATTGATGCAATGAGCGCTCCAGATTCAATCACTGGATTACTCACAATGTCACTAGCAGAGTTCAACTCGAACTCAAAAGCTTTTATCTCTGAAAAGGCGTCTTCTGGAGTTAAGAGATCCAGCATGTTTGATTCTCTCATAGCTGTTGTCTTCATCAAGAATTTACTTGGTAGACTTCTAAAGATCTTAACCACCATTTCTCGATTCTGTAAGTCCATTCCCAATGACGTAAGTTCTGTGACAAGAGCTGTGAATCTTATATCCAATTGCTCTAGTGTTTCATTGGGTAGCATCTTAAATCCGTTAAACTTTTCCTTAGCAATGGAAAGTTTGTTTTCTTTGATTTGAGCTGAACCACCACAGATTGTAGCCAGCTTATCCCATATTTCTTTAGTCGTTTTGCAAGATTTGATTTTATTGAATAAGTTATCATTATCACCAATAGCCGTATACAGAGCGTTGCGACCAACATTGTCCAAGTTAGCTCTTCGACGCTCATCTGGAGACCATTCTTGTTTTGGTTTTTCAACGTAACCATCAGGGGTTTCTTCTGTGGCTCCAGGCGCTCTTGTGATAACTTTGTATATTTTGATTGGCCCATCTGAAATAATATCGCACATGTCATCATCGCATGAACATAAATACGTAAATGCTTTGACTTTCCATGTGTCAAAATTTGATTCTGTCAATTTGGGAACTTTAGCAAATGCCATATCTAAGCCTTTTAAAAAAAAACTAGATTTTGAACGAAAAAGATCTAAACAAGCAGTTATGCTTGGAAATTTTAAAATTTCAAAATTAACCGCTCTGATACCACTTGTTGGTCCCAAGTGGCATACGAAAGGGTCTAGAAGGGGGGGTTGAATAGACCCTTTAAGTCTTTTTCGACTTAAAATTGATTTCGTATTAAACGTATTTGGACGCTTGAAATGATAGGCGCTTGAAGAGTGTGACGCTTCACCTTAGCGTTCACACAAGATATTTGAGACTTTGTGAAGCGTCTAATGAAGACTGTTTTATAAAGTTAACTTAGACTTCAGGAATTGAATACTTTGACCTTGTAGGTTAAGCGTTCAGTTCTTTTAATCAGGGTTAGCACAGCGGAATGATTTTGGAGTCTTCTCTTTGAAAGTTTTAGCGTCACAAGATGTTTCTTAGGTGCTTAGCTTTTGATTGTGTTTTACTTATGCAGTGATATGATAGATGAATGAAATGACTGAAAAGTAAATAACACAATATTTGTAAGGTTCGTTGGGTGGTGTAATCCCAACTACGTCCTTCTTCTCCTTTGCACTTGGAGGCAATCCACTAAGATGATTCTCAAAGAATCACACAGAATCTTCTACAAATTAGGGAGAGATGGATGTCGATGACTTGAGCTCCTTGATCACACAGATTTCTGCTTCAAATCACTTCAACCCTCTTGCTTCTTTCACCCAGAAATGATGCAAGTATCCAACTTCGACTTCACACAGATCGCGAGGCTTGGATGGGATTTTCTAAAAGGTTTGTTTGATTTTGATGAAGTTCAAACAACTTGGTAATATCTCAGTAGGAATCTGGTTTCTGCAAAAAGAATGTTTGAGATATTTGTTGACTGTCTCAGGAATATAAGAAAAGCAATTTGGATGTTTCTTGAAGTTTCGGGCTTTTCTGAGAATTTAAGGAATGAGATTTTAATGCAACAGCAATTTGGCTTTGATAAAATTGTTGCGTCTATTTTTTGTTTGTTGTTGAAGTCCTATTTATAGGTATTCTTGGAGAAAGTGTCCGTTTGACACATGCACTGGCGCGTTTCTCTCACTTTCGCGAGTGAACAGCTTTTGTCCTTTTTCCTGAAAATCTGCTGCACGAAAGTTGGTGCTGCAGTCTGAGATAGTTGACAGTCAAATAGGGTGGCTTCTCCGTACTTCTGACATTGCTTATTATATTAAATGCTCTTATCAACATTTAATGCATTTGAAATTAATACCCGTTGGTATTTAATGCTTTGAGAATATTTGCATTAAACTCCTTCTGGACTTAGAAGTAAATTCCGGTGAAATCACTTCTGTCCCATAAGGTAACGCTTGATATAGCTGGCCAAAGTGGACGCTTGGAGACTGTATCTATCTTCTGAGATCAGGCGCTTGAGTCTTCGAACTTTACCACTGATAAACTCACTCAGAAATCATCAGACGCTCAGCCTAAGACTATTTTGCCTAACACTCTAAAGTCTAGATAACAAAGCCTAATAAATCTATTACAAGTCTAACGCTTCAAAGCCTATACAAGTTTTCTACAAAAAATAAACTTACAACTTTTTTGGGGTCTAACAAAAACTTAATTGTCATCATCAAAACTTCTAACATGAAATTCCTAACAAGGATCTTATGGTATTGGTCTTCTTCTTCAGGATTTAGAAGAGCACTAATGAAAATAGGGCGTGGTTCATCTTTTGTACCGAGATTAAGCTCCTTAAGTTCATCAACAGTCGCCTGTCCACCATCTTCAAGTTGTGGAGGGGCTTCTTGAATTTCATCATCTGAGGCTTCGGGGTCAGAATCTTCATCTACTGCGGCATAATTAGAGCCGATGATGACTTCCATCTCATCTTCATTTGGGTTGTTCTCATTTGAACGACGAGAATTGCTGATGATGCGTTGTTTTACCTTGACGATCCCATCTATGGTGATAAGTACTAGTGACGACTTACTTCCTTGCTGCTGAGATAAAATAAAAGTTTGGTTACTATTTCTCGACTCTGCCATGTTCGTCTCGCCATCATGGTTCCTCTTATTTAGTTGTTGTGTACTACCACCTCCAAGTCGATTGAAGACAGAGCTTTGGGGAATACTTCTTGCACCGAGTCTATCGTAGATATTAGGGATTCGGCTACTAGAACCAAGTCTTCCAGAGACTGAAGGACGAGCAGTAGGAGTACCAAGCTGATCAAATACAGAAACACGATTATCACCAGGCTTTTTTCCATTTCCATCACCTTCTACGGATATATGTTGCACATTGACGCATTTTTCTTTCTTCGTGACACGTATTCTAACTGATTCGACAGGTGTAAATCCCAAACCAGTCTTTGGTTGATCCACGTGATATCCTTGTTTCCTCAATCTATGTTGTGCTTTGGTGAGACCAAGAATCTTTTCTCCAGTCAATTCCGGTTCCAATTTACCAAGACCCGATGGATTGGAGAAGTCATATCCAGACTTTTCTAGGAGCTTGTAAACTTTAGGAAAGAATGTTCCTTGAAGCTTTTGACATGGAATTCTCACAGGTGAGGATTCATTAGGAGGTGAAGAATTTACCTTAGTAATCGGCATAATCAAGCTTTTTGCCATCACTTGATAATCATTTGATCACGTTACCTTAGGTTGTGTTTTGCTCGTGTTGCCTAGTTGAACGTGTACATCAGCTACAACTTCTTTTTCTTTGGGATTCAATTGAGGGATATGCTCTACAACCACTGATTTAGCTTGATTTTTCTCCACATGGCTGCTAGTCGGAGCTTTAAATGGCAATGCCCCCTGCACTAAGTCAAAATCGAGATAGAGTTTGGCATCAGCGAAGTACGACTATGCCTCGGTAAATGGCTTCACATCAGCATCTACTTTTACCACTTCCCCATTCCTTAGGTATTTGAAGCATTGATGAAGGGTTGATGGTACTAAAACGTTTTTGTGGAGCCATGGCCTTCCTAATAACAGACGATAAGATGTCTTCGCATCAATGACATGAAATATGGTGCTTGCTTTTAGTTCTCCTATCGTCAAGTCTAAATGGATCATAACAATGGCTCGCTGTCCACCTTGGTTGAATCCTTGAATAGTAAGACGACTACGAGATAGATCTTCCATTGTCAGTCCCAAAGTTTTCATAGTAAACTTTGGAATTATATTGACTGCTGAACCTCCATCAACAAGTATGCGATGACTTTTTGCTCTTACATAAATCTAGAGACAAACAGTGGACGATTATGTGGCTTTGATCCTAGTAACAAATCCTCATCCGTGAAGGCGATCGCAGTACAACAAGAAGTAGAGTGTTGGATTTCGTCTTCACCAGTTACAGTGTATACGGTTTCAAACTTTGATTCAAAAAACTTTTTGGAAAGAAATCATCTAAAGTCACAGGAGTTCGATGGTTATTCTTTGATGACCTCTTAAAGTTCACATGAGGAGTTTTAAAAACTTTCACTAGATTGGGCTTCTTAATTGTTGGTGAGTATGACCTTTTCAAGAACAGTGGATGTAGTTCATCAATACAATGCCTTTGTCTTCGTCTACGCGTCACAAGGATCCATTCGCCATTTTCTTCAAACTTATCAATAGAATTTTCCTCGTTCATGGTTCCTTCATCAGCAAGAAGGACTTTGACCATTGCTGGCTCTAGATTCCCAAATTGAAGTGGTGGTGGTGCCTTCGCAGATGATGATAAGGAAAAAACCTCGTGTTACGAATTACTTGTAACGACATCAATTCTAGCGTGATTTGCATTTGCAACATCTTCACTGTCAAGGATTATTTTTCCATCTCTTTCCTATGCCATAATTTTGTCTTTGACCACAAAGCACTTTTCTATGGGGTGACTCACAACTCCGTGATATTTACAATACTTGGGGTCGTTCACCTTTCCAGCTTCATCTGGCCGCTTCGGCTCTGGAAGTTCAATCAATTTCCCAGCCAATAGTTCATCGAAGATGTGAGAAACATCAGAGTCTGGGAAAGGATACTCCTTCTCTTGCATCTCTTTCAAGGACAGTCGGCGTCTCTCATATGTAACACGCTGATTTTCAGCTTTCTCATTGTGCTTCTTGTCATTTGCAGAAATTTTGACAGGAGTTGCCTTGACAACCATAGACTCTTTGGTAGAGGATTTCCCATACTTCTCAACTTTCTTGAAGTCTTTCTTTTCTTTCCGTTGATCCTCTAATGGGAAATTTGCCCCATGATTGGCAATGCTTAGTTCCATGTCATGAGCACGCGTGTCCAATTCCTCAAAGTTGCAAGGCTTGATCCCTTGGAGAATGGAGAAGCCCCCAGTGCATCCCTTAGATACACATTTCCACTGCAGATATCTCTGAGAGTTTATCTTTGCAGTTCAGACTTAGCGCACACCACCTATTGATGTAGTCAACAACGGGCTCTTCCTTCCATTGCTTAGCATTTGTGAGTTCAATCATACTCACAGTCCGGTGAGTACTATAGAAACGATTAAAAAATTCCCTCTCCATTTAGTCCCAACTATCTATGGATTCGGGCTCCAAATCAACGTACCAGTCAAAAGCGTTTCCTTTTAGAGATCGTACAAAGTGCTTGGCGAGTAGATCTCCATCAGTCCCCGCATTATTGCATGTCTCTATAAAGTGCGCGATTTGTTGTTTCGGATTTCCTTTACCATCAAATTGTTGCAGTTTCGGTGGTTGGTATCCCATCACCATCCTTAGAGCATCAATGCGTTTTGTATACAGCTTTGAGCAGACGAGCGAATTGTGGGAAGATATACCATATTAAGCCCTAATGGTGTTGGAAATCATATCTTGCAGTTGTTGAACAGACAATGCGCCAATAGTGGTGTTGGAGTTGTTAAACTTCTCCGCAGATTCATGTTGATGAGGTAGTTCATTGACCGGAGTTTCCTTGGCATTTTGACTTGGATGAGATGTAAGATTATGACTAGGTTCTCCTATATTGGAGTTTTCTAGTTTGTTCATCAATTGGGCAATTTGGAGATCTTTGTCTTCCAAAGCTTTCTGCATATCAGCAATGGCTTGAGCCATTTGAGCGGTTTGTTCATCCACCGATGTCGCTCCAGTCATCATTTCGGGAAGTTCAGCAAATGAAGAAAATTTGGAGTTGATTTCCTTTGGAGATGATGGGCTTGAACCCTCAGAATGATTGTTGTCTCCGATCTTGCCTCCAGTAGAACATTGGTCAACGGAATCATCGACAATGTTAGCATCATTCTTCTTGGTCACAACAACTTGATTCTTCCTTGGAGCCAAGGAGTTGCAAATGTAGACTTTGAAATTTGATGTCGGAGGAAGAGATGAGGGGTAGATTCGGTCCCACTGGGCGTGCCAAATTTGTTCACACAAATTTTCAAGTCTACAATTTCATAAAAGACAAGAAAGGATAATATGGACAAATAAATAAATCAATTCAAAGAATATTACAATTTTAGTGGAATAATTCTCCTATCGAAAACTAATCCCCTAATTCTTCACTCCAAACACAATTCAAGGGCTTGAAAGCTTATTCTTGAATCAAACGATGTAAATGATTTGGGAAAGTTGAAAGCTTCAATGCTAGCTCGTCGCTTTGATCTTCCTTCAACTTGATTTGGACTTTTATAACGTTTATTCGAGGGTTTAACACCTTAATCTCGGATTAAATGATATAATTTGATGAATTTTGTCAAGAACACTTTGAAATTTGCCTTGAACGTCTTCTTGAATTTGAAGAACTTGTAGAGAGAAATTGAGAACTTTTCTTGTCTTCTCTAGCTCCAATTTAATTTTATCTTGTTTGTGAGCTCCCATGAACCCTATTTATAGGTATAGGATGGAGAAGCCATGAATTTTTTAAACACCTTTGATAATTATCTCTTTAATATTTATTTATTAAGAGATAAAGATCAATTGATTTTGAGCCATTTGATTGGCTAATATTTGATGAGGATAATTTAATAGATATTATCTCTTTAATATCTATATTAATTTAAAGAGATAAATATCAATTAATTTGGAGCCATTTGATTTGTCCACTTATCCACTTGGCGCAGTGTGATTGGTCATTGACTTCTTTACTGCAAGATATAATTTGATTGACAGGACCACCTTAATTTGACACGTGGCGCAATTTGATTTGCCAATAAAATAAATATTAAAATATCAATTGAATCAATTCTTTAATTTTGGAATTAAATTTGATAAATCCCAAAATATAAATTAAAGACTTAACTTGATAATTAATATCATATTTTCCACTTGTCACAATTTAACTGGGCTTAAATTTGCTCTGTCTACATATATATACGTATATATGTGGGGGTCGAAGAAAACATAAATCTATAATGATTGGATAGAATTTTTATGTGGATTCTATTAAGTTGAGTAGAGAAAGGATATAAAAAGTAATTTGTGTTTCAAGGGTATTTTGTATTAAATGTTTTGCAAAAGATATATATATGTCAATGAGTAGAAAGATATCATAATGCAGCGACAATAAAGTGTGCATTATAATTAAATGAAAAAAAAAGTGCATCAAAATTAAATGAAATATAAACAATTGTGAGTGATGCCTAAAGAGTAAATATTATTACAAATGTTAAAAAGTCTCTTTAAATATGAACCAACTGATGGATGATCATATTCATCAAGCAGAAATGAACTTCTCTACTATAAATTAAATCTAAAACTACAAAAATGTATAGAATTCAGAGAAGAAAAATTATACTGAGGAAAAATATCAATCAAGATAAATTAACATTAAAAATATTAATTTAAAATATCTCATAAAAGAAGCATAGAAATCGTACAATTAGAAATAAGGAATGTGATAAATAAATAAAAGAGAACCAAGGGGTAAAACGGGTAAAACTTGGATGACCTCAAAAGTTGTATTTTATTATATATAGATTTAGCTTCCAAAAATGGGTAAAACTTCTAACATGGCAAAATAAAATATCATGAAAAAGAAAACCGAAAAAGGCAAAGTAACAAAGTTTCACATGGGAAGAATATGTATGTGTGTGTGAGTTAATTTATACAAAGAAAAGAAAGAAAGAGATGATAATTTTGCAGAAGTGCCACTTCTTATGCAAATACTAATTACACTAAAAATATTATTTTAAAAACCAAACTGTGGAAAATTATTTATTCAGTTACAGAATCCGAACTATAAATCTGAAAATAAGGGGAGAAATATCCAAGGATTTAATGATTTCAAATAAAAGAAACCAACTATGTGATTTTTTCTTGGAAATTAAATAATTCGGAATTCTGAAGAAAAAAAAAAGTATTTGGCCAAATTACAGTCAATCTCTATCAAGTATCCATGACTATAAAAATTTTTTTGTAAATATATATAATAGTCATCTAATAAGATAATTTCATACATGGAAATAGATAATACAACCATAAAATAATAATGAAAGAATGCATAAAATAATAATGAAAAGGAAAATCCATAGCGACTTCTACCGCTGAGGCAGAATATGTAGCCGCTGGGAGCTGTTGTGCGCAAATTCTTTGGATGAGGCAACAACTTAGAGACTATGGAATTATCCTAAGTCCTACCCCAATCCATTGTGATAACCAAAGCGCTTTAGCTATGACCCAAAATCCTGTCCTTCATTCTAGAACTAAACACATTGACATTAGATACCATTTCTTGCGTGACCATGTTCAAAAGAAAGATATCTCCATGCACTTCATTGGAACTGACAAACAATTGGCAGATATCTTTACCAAAGCGCTCAACAAACAACGCTTTCTCACTTTGAGAAGTGAATTAGGTATGATCGATTTAAACGCTTAAATCATAAAGCATCATATTTAATAGGCATATAATTTAGGGGGAATCCACCTTATGTTTATGTCTAAAGCGTTTTGACAAAATCTGAAATAAGTTATCAATTTTAGGGGGAACTTTAAAATTGTACTTATAACAATTTATAAGCGACTGTGATAAAAAATGATTTAAAATTATATGCATTAATCACTAGCGCTTATCTTTATGCATGACGAAGTCAATCTCTAAATAAAATTGTCATTTAAATTTTTTTTTTCAAGCGATTGACTTTATCACAAACTTTACAAAATTAAATTTTGTTTTCCAAAAGTCTTTAAGCGTTAAAGAAATTCCCACGATAACGCTAAGAAAATCATTTTAAAATCATGCATAGTTTTCATCGATAAAAGGATAGCGTGTGGATAAGTATAAAAGATTAGATTTGATAACTACCCACACGTGTCTATCAAATCAAACTGACGGTTATTGACATTTATCTAAAACCGAGACAATTCAGGTCTGTACGAGTCTGATTACGTGTCAGTGTACTATCAGGCGCGTGTATTTCACGCTGAAAATTTCAAATCTTTTCAAACGTTTTTCAATTAATTTGGTAACTGCGGATTCTAAAATTTCGCTCTTTTTGGTAACTGATAAACTATTTTACTGCACTTTTTGCATCCGTATTTTCCTAAAACGTATCAGATTTGACTCCTTTCAAAATTCAAAATCTTTGACTGTCCACGTGTCAACATCGTAGCCATTGAAAAGTTAATTTTTGCCTCTATTTAAACCCTTCAAGGTCTTTACAGTCAGATTTTATCACTCTCACAAATTCTCTCTACTGTAAAAATCTTCATCTTTCTCAAGGCAAATATTTCTCTCTCTCAAAAAGCTTTCAAACTTTCAGCAATGGCACCCAAAGTTGCAAAATCTTCCAAAACATCCAAGTCTGCTACCGGAAAAACTTCCCGTGCTGAAAAACCAGTCACTGTTAACGCCGAATTTCTAGTTAACTGGGACTATCTGTTTGAAAACCAGAACTTTCCTCTTCGAACGATTCTTCCACTCGTTCAAGAATCTGGTTTGAGAGATATGATCACTACTATTTTCAACTACTTTGAAGATGAATCTCTCCACTTTTTCAACAATGCCCAGATTTTTGAAGACGCTAATTCCATATCCTGCGTCTTCCCCTTCGCTAAAGAGACTTTTGTTCTTACCCCTTCCTTGATTTCTTCATTATTGGTTCTACCCAATGATGGCTCTGAGGTGGAACACGTCAATCTCGGAGATGCTATAAAAGCCTGGGAATTGGTCAAGAAAGAAGATGTTGTTACTGCATACGAGCCGAACTTCAAGAAGAACGACATGAAGGGAGAATATGTTATTCTCGCAGATATATGCTCAAAGATGATTGAATGCAGGAAAGGGACATTCGATAAAGTGACAAACCTACAGTACAAGATGATGGTTGCCATTCTGACCAAATTGAAGGTAAATTGATCTCTCTACGTTTTTAATCGCTTCAAGGCAGCGATGGCCAAGTCGGTGAATCCCAAGCCTTATGGGATTGTGCTAAGTTTTATTCTTAGTGCTTGCGGTTATACAAACTCTTCTGGCAAGAAGATTCCAGCGACAAAATGCTACGGAAAGAAAATGATCCGTGAGCTGCAAAAGCTAAGGAAGATAGTTGGTGCAGCTGTTCCAAAAGAAGAGCGTGAGTGACTTCGTGCTTTAGGAGTTGTTCATAGTGATGATGAAGATCAAGCATCTTCCTCTTCATCATCATCCTCTTCATCCGAAGAAGAAGTGATGGTCAAGCAACCTAAGAGAAAGATAACTCTCAAAGTCGCTGAGCCATCCAAGCCAACAAAGAAACAGAAGCCGGAGCCCAAAAAGAAGCAAAAGATCCCTTCTCTTTCTCCCTCTCCTAAATCTCCATCGCCTCCTCCAGTGTTTATCTTTTCCGTTCCCGAGGAAGAGGAAGTACTAGTAGAAGAAGTACCGCTTGCACGAAGACGTACTCCTCTTTCTACTCCCGCAGTCTCCTCTAACGCTTCAACAAAACCAGCGCTTAGAGAGTCAGTGAGCGTTCCTCCTTCTGACGCTGTTCCAGAAATAAGCTCAGATCCTCAAGCCGCTACTCAATCTGAGAGGCTTTCTAGTGTTCAGGCACAATGTCAAGCAGATATTCAATATGTTCTCAACACCCTTGAAGAATTAGATATTCCCATTCGTGCTGATCCTATAACTTCCTTTCTCGACTTAGATTCAGAAGAAGTTGTTCCAGAGCCTGAGGAACCTGTCCAAGAAACAGATCAAGCGACTGAAATAGTCGATGATATTCCTCAGGGTAAGAGATTTAGTCTTTTCTACCTTTCTACTTAGTAGAAATTTTTGCTTGCTTTTCTCAATCGCTTACATGTATCAGCTCAAGATGTACCTCCAGAGGCACCAATCGCTGATGCCTCTCTTCCATCCGAGATTCCAGTTGAAGTGGATGTGGATATGGCAACTGTTGTGGATATTGCTAAGGAAGCATCTCAAGCCCTTCCTGACGCCGAAACCTCATCAGCCAGTGAAGCGACTTTAAATGCTGAGCGGTCGATAGAAGTGCCCCCTATCCCAACAGAAGCGATCTCCATTATTCCTACGCCAACGGGACCTCCTCCTCGTGTCATCGATTTCTTCCCGCGCGGATACTCTCCAGATGTTGAATTTTATTATGCCGCCAGAGAACGAGACACTCAGAATGCTTGCCGAGTTGGAAATATAATTTCAAACAACTCTCCATCGGCTTGATTTGTCCAACTCTCTCAAGTTTGAAATCTTCGAGCGTATTGCCAATGTAGGACTATATAACTTGGAGCGTCTTCAATCACGCTTTGAGTATATTCGTCGTCCAGTTTTCAACAGAGCTGACTTTGATCTTCAGCGTTTCAATTCAAACGGTCGCTCGGACGAGTCCTTTTATCCTCAGTGCCAAAACAAGATTGTTTTTAAGAACCCCCACATGGGTTATTGGAACAAATATCCAGATGAAGAAGATTTCAACAAGATAGGCTATTCAGCCCTCCCCTCCGTTGTCAAGTCTCCCCAGAACGCTCTCTCTCCTAATCCACTTAAGTTATGGAAAGGTAAAGGACCGCTTGTTGCGGAGCGCCTAAATCCGGTCAACTCGTGGATAGTAGATGAGGCCCATGAATATCTCGCCAGATTATGGGCTGATGATTATGATGAAGAGACGGAACATTTTGAGAAGTTCCTTGCTGTTAACAAAGAGCAAAAGAAAGCGGACAAACCTGAAAAACGTTGGATGATGAATACAACCAGGTGGGCTGAAGAATTTGTTCTTCACTTCTACACCATTGAAGAACTGATCAGATATCCATTTTTGTTCGAATTTGGAATAGAGTACAGACGCCGAGGTTATGCAACCTTTTTGCTTCAACAACGTCAGATTATTGCAGGGAATGTTAGCGCTTTGCCACGATATAGACAACCAATCGAAAGTTACATTCGCCAGCAACCTGCCTTATACAGCTAAGGTGGACGCTACGTTTTGCATCCTCGTGCCGGGTTTGTTCAACGAGACTTTCCTGACCTAAATGAAGACGCTTCATCGAGTAAACAACCTCTTCTTCCAGGCCAAAGTCAGATTCGTGTGGATGTGTTAATTGAACACACTGAGTTCGCTGAGTTCCACAGAGCAATGAGAGCAGTGTTTGAAAATGCCCAAGCGCTGGACATCAGTTTCAATCACTTCTCCGGGTGTTACAATTTTCGAGGATATACTCTTAACCCCGTGCTCTTTAGTGAATCAAATATTCAAGTGGCCAAGATAATCTCGCTAATTAGGCAAGTGGACTAAGAAGCAGCTCAAGCGCTCATGCCTTTGATTTTGGACTTCTTCAACTGTTGTACTTCAGGGATTGCTTTACCGGAAGGTGTGCAACTTGCACTAAGTACCGAAGAGCGCGAAGATGCTATATTCTTTATCTCACAATCTAGCCTGATCAGTCCAAGGTATGTGATGGAAGCCCTTGGCCCCCTCTGGGTCATTGGTCTTAGAGAACCTTCTCCCTCCATCGAAATTATAGAAGAAGAAAGTGCTCCTACTGAGGATGATGCTCAACTTCCAGATCCCTCTAGCGCTCTAGTGGTCGAGCCCCCAGGGATTGCAGATCCTATCATGGATCGAGCGATTGAAGAAGTGCACGCTGAAATTGCTCAAGTGCCTGAAGAACCTTTTATCAGAGATAAATCCAAAAGTAAGGCTGCAGTTTCCAAATCTTCTGGACTTCTCTCGTCCCCAGAGCGTCCTTCTTCCGATTCATATTCTGAGAGCGATTCAGAAGCTAGAGACTTCAGATAGGTAGTCCGGAACTCGCTTACCAACATTGATGGTTCCTGCTCCAAGATCTTTGAGGCTGCTGATAGACATATCCGCATAGTGTCGGATACGCGAAGTCGTGATATTGGAAACGCTGCAAATAAAAGCACTATTGCTATCATGCAAAGCATATCACCCCTTATCGCTGAGCTCTCATCTGAATTCAACCATCACTTAGCTCAGACCGCCTTGGCCGATATTGAAAGACACGCTTCATCCGATGCTGCCGCTTAGAGTGTCGCTCAACAAGTTGCTCTCCTCGTCGAACAAGTTAGACTCTTGCGCCGAGATGTCGCTAAACTCAAGACCTCCCTTGATAATGTCAAGAAGGGGGAAGATAAAGAAAAGTCCAAAGCGATTTCCAGGACAGATAATAAACAGTGGCGTTCATTGTTCGAAGAATTAGTAAGCATTAAGAAAATGCTATCCAAGAAAAGAAAGCCAAGGTATTATCTCGAAAAGTACGAGCTTCCATAATTGGACCCCGAGTTCTTAGAAAGTATGGGATTTCCTGCCTATGCCGGACCGCTACAACGACCTATCAATTGGAGACCGTCAAATGATCGACAAAGAGATATCTATGATGACTTAATTCGTGAACTTGGTATTCCACTAAGGAACTGGACGGAAAGGTTGTTAGAACTAAATGTAAGCGCCAGACTTCGTAGACATGATTATGATGAAGTTCAACATACGACAATGATCGATATTGATCGTCTCTTATTGGAACTAGCGTTAGAAGTTCTACAAGGCGAAGAAAGAGCGAAGCGACAGAAAAAGTGATTAGTTTCCTTTATGTTTTATCCTTTTTTGTTTTATCTTTTTATTTATGGTTTTTCCTTCAGTGTAAAACATGTATGCTTTAAATTCTTTCAATGAATGAATGTTTTAACGCTGAAACATCTTTTTGAAGCTAATCTAACTTTAGCTAACTTTACTAACTTTTCAAACGCTAACTTATATTCTTTTGGGCCTTTTCTTTTAAGTAACTCTTAAATTATAAAAGAGTTATAAGAGTCTTGACATCATCAAAAAGGAGGAAATTGTTAGGAAATTTCATGTTAGATGTTTTGATGATGACAAGATAGGATTTAATGTTAGACCCCAAAAATACAATGTAAGGTTCCGTTTTTCATAAAATGATGTATAAGCGTTTGAAAGTTGTAATTTATTATAGGCTTGTAATTTTTATTTTTGTAGAATTTAGACTAAGTCTTAGTGACTGAATCGTTAGTAGAATTCTTGGTGAGTCTATTAGAGAAGAAGTTGAAGACCAACGTCTGAAGTCAACCGGAGATAAATCCCTCAAGCGACTTATATCAGAATCACCTGAAATAAATCCTCAAGTCATGAAGGACTTAAATGCAATCATTCAACTGGCATTTATTTCCAACGGGAATTAAATTCAAAATGCATTAAATGCCTGATAAGAGTATTAATTGTGATAAGCTAATGTGACTTGTGGACAAGCCACCTTTTGACTAGACTGTCAGAAGATTCAGAATTTTAGTTGCTCCGGTCCAATCGGCTTCAGCGAACTTTCAGGAATGTCAGAGAAAAGGTATACTCACGCGCCCCGTGAGAGGAACGCTCCTACATGTGTCCAACGGACAGATCCCAAGAAATTGCCTATAAATACCTTACCCCAGCAAACCCTAAAGACATAGAGATATAATTTTTACAAGAGACAATTACGTACAGACACAAGAAAAACTTGCTGAGAAAAAGCTTAGAAACTCCATAGCCAAATCTTTCAAGCTTTTTATCTACATTCCACATAGTCACAAATATCTCAAACATCTTCCAAAGAAGAAATTCAATTCCAACTGAGATATTCCAAGTTGTTTGATCTTTTCAAAAACAAACAAAACCCTAGTGACAAACCTCAACCTTTCATCTGAGTGAGAAAAGTTGTTGAACCCTTTCAGGTAGTATTTCTGAGTGAGAGAAGCTTGAAGAAGACGATCTTCATTGGTGCTGAAGTTTGTGTGATCAAGGAGCCCAAGATCATTTTCACCCTTTACTATCGTGTAGAAGATTCTGTGTGATTTCTCCTAAAATCATTCTAGTAATTTCCTCCAAGTGAAAAAGGAGAAGAAGGACGTAGCTGAGATTACACCACCCAGTGAACCTTATATATCTTGTGTCATTTACCTTATTTGTCTTATTATTATTATTATTATTATTATTATTATTATTATTATTATTATTATTATTATTATTACATCATTTATTTTTGAAAGAGACAAGTTAAAGTGCAAAGCGATTAAATTAACTAAAAGAACGCTAAAACTCATTTCCGCTGTGCTAACCCTGATTAAGCGATCTAAGCGTTGCCCTACTTTGGTAAACTGCTAAAATCACTAAGTCTAAGTTAACATTTTCTGAAATGTCTGACCCAAGCGCTCAGTCATCCAAAGCGTTCAAACCTTTAAAGTGATACAAAATTTTTGAAGTCGAAAAAGGCTTCAGGGTCTATTCAACCCCCCCCCCCTTCTAGACCCTTTCGTATGCCACTTGGGACCACCATACACTTTTTGTGACGCTAAAACTTTCAAAGAGAAGACTCCAAAAATCATTCCGCTGTGCTAACACTGATCAAAGAAGTGAACGCTCAAACCTATTTGGTTGTAGTATTCAAGTCTTGAAATCTAAGTTAACTTTCTAAAAACAGTCTTCGTTAGACGCTTCACCAAAGCGCCTATATTTTAAGTGAACGCTTAAGTCAAGTGTTAGACACTTCAAGCGTCTACTTTTCAAGCGTCCAAAATCCTTTTTAATACGAATCTTTTGAAGTCGAAAAAGACTTCAGGGTCTATTCAACCCCCCCCCCTTCTAGACCCTTTCGTATGCCACTTGGGACCAACAAGTGGTATCAGAGCGATTAAAGTTGAAATTTTAAAATTTCCAAGCATAACTGCTTGTTTAGATCCTTTTTCAAACATGGCATTTGCTAAAGTTCCCAAGCTGACTGAGTCAAATTTTGACACATGGAAAGTCAAAGCATTTACATATCTCTGTTCATGTGATGATGACATGTGTGATATTATTTTAGATGGGCCAATCAAATTATATAAAGTTATCACAAGAGCACCTGGAGCCACGGAAGACACTCTCGATGGTTACGTTGAAAAACCGAAAAAAGAATGGTCTCCAGATGAGCGTCGAAGAGCTAATTTGGATAATGTTGGTCGTAATGCTCTGTATACGGCTATTGGTGATAATTACTTGGATAGAAACCAATTCAGGAGCAACCTTCGTCAACAAGGTTTTCTAGCGGAATCAGAACCAGCATCCGTACCTGAAGATTTAGAATCATCAGAAGAGAGTAGTGACGATGATGAGCCATTAGATGACTCAGCGCTCATATGTCTCATGGTCAGAGATGATGAAGCGTCTCCTGAGGTAATCAATGAATGATCTATTCCTCTCTCTTATGATGAATTACTTGACAAAGTCAAAGAATACTACAATGAATGTTAAGAAGCTACCAAAACATATCAAAACGATCTCGCTATTATCTCATCACTCATAAGAGATAAAGTAACGCTCAAAGCAGAGTTGCAAGTTCAACAACAGTGCATTGAGAAGAACCAATCGCTTGAGAGTGAATTATTCAATTAAAAAGCGATCTTGATATAATAGTCAAGAGAGAAGCTGATTTGATTGCTAGACTTGCTAAATCAGAGCAGCTCATCTCATCATTATCAAAAGCTTCTAGAAAGTTGGATAATGTGACTGAAGTAACTAGATTATTTGGTGAAAAGACCGGTTTAGGATGCGATAAACTCGGTAAACAACCTAATAAATCTAATGTTACGGCGAACAACAAAGGAAAGGGTGTTATCTTTGTTGAAAAAGGTTCACAAGGTCAAACACAAAATGAACCTAGTGACAATGGTAAGAGGCCAAATGAGAAAGTCAAAACTAACTCAGGCAAGGGTAAGGCTAAGCCAAATGATTCACAAAGATGGGTCTATCCAAACGCTCAAAAGACTAAAGATAAGTCTGACCACTGTGAATCAAGCGCTAAGCATCCAGCACCAAAAGATATGATTAAGAAATTTGGTATGGAAAATGCATCATATTCAAAAATTCCAATGAGCCAAACACTTAAGTTAGATAAAGATGAAAGTGAAAAGAAAGTTGATATCACTAATTATAGAGGTATCATTGGATCACTTCTTTATCTTACTGCTAGTAGACCTGATATTATGTTTTCGGTATGCATGTGTGCACGATTTCAAGCTGATCCTAAAGAGTCACACTTAATTGCTGCCAAGAAGATCCTTAAATACCTGAAAGACACACAAAATGTGGGCTTATGGTATCCAAGGGACTCTTTTTTTGAACTAATTGGTTACTCAGATGCAGATTTTGTAGGATGCAAAATAGATCGTAAGAGTACTAGTGGTACATGTCAATTTCTAGGTGATAGGTTAGTTTCATGGCATAGTAAGAAACAAAAATCCATAGCTACCTCCACAGCCGAAGCTGAGTATGTAGCTGCAGGAAGTTGTTGTGCACAAGTGTTATGGATGAGGCAACAACTTAGAGATTATGGAATAATCCTAGGTCCAACCCCCATTCATTGTGATAACCAAAGCACTCTAGCCATAACTCAAAACCCTGTTCTTCATTCCAGAACCAAACACATTGACATTAGATACCATTTTCTTCGTGACCACGTTCAAAAGAAAGATATCTCCATACACTTCATTGGAACTGACAAACAATTGGCAGATATCTTCACCAAAGCGCTCCACGAACAACGTTTTCTCACTTTGAGAAGTGAATTAGGTATGATTGATTTCAATGCTTAATCATTTTGCATCATACTTTATTAGACATATAATTTAAGGGAAATCCACTTGATTTATGTCTAAAAGAAGCTTTTGTTTATTGGTACAAGTTATCAAATTTAGGGGGAACCTTAAAGTTATACTTGACCATAACTGCAAGCGTCAATGATCAAAACTGTCAGATGCATGATCATCAATGCTCAATATTACTTATGCATAAAATATTGGACGCTCAAACATAAAAAGTCTTTTCAATTCCAAGCGTCTAATCTTTCAACTGATATATCAACCAATGGTATCAGTTAAGCGTTGAACCAATTCCATTCAACTCTTAATATAAAAATGTTTTTAAAAGTCATGCATAAATTTTACAAGTTTCTTTTTGAAGTAGTGGGTAGACTCAAAAGTTTATTTTGTACTCTACTCGCACGCTTCTATCATATCAAACTGCGTGTAATCAAAACTTTTAAAATGACGGTTCAGAGATAGCACGTGTTTGTGTACGTGTCAGTGTACCATCAGGCGCGTGTGCTACACTTTGAAAATACCAAACGTTTTTTTAACTCGGATGTGAAATCATTATATATGAGAATTACCAAATGTAACTTCTCTCTCTTACACAAAACTCGCGTCCGCAGTTAATGAATTTATGATTCAAAAGTCCTTACACGTGTCTTAATCCTACAGAGACTAGAGAACACAAGTTTCAAAATTCTTTACTGTGTCATTTAAAACACAATTTCTGCAGAAAAATCATTCACTATTACTCAAAGATCTCTGCAAATTTCTCTCTCTCTCTCTCTCAAAGCAAAAGAAAATCTCAGTTCACTCTACTTTCAAAAAAAAAATGGCACCAAAGAAAGCTTCATCTACTTCTGCCGAGTCTATCATCAAGGTTGCTGAAGGCCTTGTTGTCGATTGGAAATTCTTGTATGATCAACCCCAAATCAACCTGCATGATATGATGGATACTGTTACAAAGGCTGGACTAAAAAATTTCTTAACACAGTACTCATACTTATTTCCGACGAAAGTTGATACTTTCTGGAGAACTGCAAAACTCTCGGAGGACAAGAAGTCTATCTCCTGCCTCCTCTCTATGTCCAAGAAAGAGCCAGCAAAAGAATTTGTGTTGACTGCTGACTCCATTGCAAAGAACTTTAATCTTCCTAATGACGGTGATGCACTGGATAGTGTCACTCTGGCACAAATCAAGGAAGCATGGACGGTTATGAGGGCGTACGATGGTGTACCCTACACCCAGCACTTTGAAAAGAAAGATCTGGTATCTCAATACAGACTGTTGGCTGATTTCTGTAGTAAGATTATTGAATGCAGGGTGGGCACATTTGATAAGGTACACCCCACCCAATTTCAAATGATGACTGCTATACTCCTTTCCATCAAAATCAACTGGAGTGACTACATCTTTGGAAGGTTTAGGGACTATCTGCACACCCCAAATAAACCGTATGGACTTGTTTTGAGTGACCTTCTGTACAGATCAGACTGTGTTTATTCATCTGGTCTCCCGCTGAATAAGACCAAGTTTTTGGGAAGAAGGATTCTGACCAATCTATTCATTCCTCCCAAAGTTGGTGGTGTTGCTAAACCACTTTCTGAGCGTCAGACTGTACGTGAAGCATCTGATGAAGAGGCTGAGCGTCCTGCTTAAGAGGAAGCCGTGAAGCGTCAGGCTGCTACCAAGAAGAGGGCTCCTAGAAAGCCCAAGGCACAAGTTGTTCCTGCTCCTCAGAAGAATGATGAGGATGCACAGGACAAGTTACCTCTCAAGCGGAGGAAGCTGGAAGGGATCATCAAACAAATTGAATTCGATGAACCAGCTGCTGCTCCTCCTGCTCAAGCGCTCAAACTTGTTGAAGGAGTCAACGTGAAGAAAATCTTTAAGCGTTCCAGGACAAGCAAGCGTCGAGCTGCTCCTATTCCTGAAGAGCCTGAGACTGTTGAGCAAAGCACTCAAGTTGCTGTTGAGCCAAGTGCTCAAGTTGCTGTTGAGCCAAACGCTCAAAGTGTTGCTATTGAGACAAGTTCTCAGGGTAAGTTTATTTTTTCCCACAGCATTCATATTCCTACATCTGTAGAAGATCTTGCTCTTATAGAGGACAGTTCATATGTTACAGCTTTAGTTCCAGCTGTTGCTGAAGCGTCAACAGATGTCAATCTAGATGTTGAGATGACAGACATTGTGGCGATTGCCAAAGACATTGCCGTAGAAGCTGCTGCAATTGAAATTGAGGAACCTGCTCTCAAAGAGGTTCAGTCATCAGTCCCTATTCCAGCTATAACAGAGGCAAGCTCAGAAGGTCAGAGTGTTGCTGAAGACGTTACAAAGCCAAGGCACTTCTTCCAACTGGACCCGCTGAAGACGATTGATCATTCAATCAACTATATGCCTCCAGCACTCGAAGAAGATTTCATTCCTGCCGGATATAATGAAGACAAATATATTGCTGCTGCGAATGAGATTGCCCTGCTGATTGATATCGACAATAAAATCAGAGATATAGTGTTTAACACTGAGATGACAGAAATTGAGAGAAAATATTATAGGGCCATTGAACTACAAAAAACTCCTGGTCAAATACCATCCTCTCTCATTCTTCAACAAGACAGACAAGGAGGAACAAATCCTAGATGTGACGTGGATCTAGCGTATTACCTTGACTCTGGCCACAGCAAGCCTACAGGTTTTGCTCTCAGAGACTACAATATTCGTGTGTATGAGCCACTTCGCCCTAGCTTTCTCAATCCATCAGAGGCAGTCTTGAACCGAGAAGGCTACACACACTAATAGTCCTGAAAATCTAGCTTTGGTCAATCCACTTCGTCTATGGAAAAATAAAGCAGTTCATGCCGGTGAGCGTCTCGAATCTCTCAAAGATTTGATCCAGACTGAAGCTGATGCATATTTTGATAGCGTTTGGAATGCTAACTACCAGCCTGATAGATATCACTTTGAATCTATCAGAGACATTCACCATGAAGGCATTCGAGCTATTGTCAACGCTGGCACAGACTACTGCATGAACGAAGTCAATTGGGTTGAATCGTACATGGGAAACAAGTACACTTTCTCAGAATTAGTTCAAGCTCCCCATTTGTTCGGCATAGGCATGCATGACAAGAAGCGTCATTTCGCCAAGTATTGCCTAAAGAAGTGTCAACAGAGAGTTATACCTGTTCTCAAGCTCCCACTAATTAGACATCAAATTGAACAATGTCTGCGTCAAGAGCTTCACAGACTGTCCATTACTCCTCTACATTTCAACGCTCAAGCGTCTACCAGCGGCAGTAATCAAATTACTAGCCTGAATTTCGCTCCCAGCCACTGCGAAGATAATTTTAACTTGATGGTGAAGATTATGACTCCTTTATCTCTTTTCGACAAAATCTTCACTGCCAATCTCAGACAATGGAACGGCCCCGTCATCAATGCATTTCGAGGATATCCACTGTTCCCTTCTATCCGCAAAGAGGTACTCAATCATTATGAGTTTGTCCTCTCACTGCTAGAAAAAAATCAGGGACAAGCTCAAGCGATCTATCCATATTTAGAAGAGTACTATGTTGCTTACGTGCCTGAGGATCAGCGTCTCAAGTCTCTTCCCTCTGACTGCTTGATTGGATTCTCTAGAAATTACTCTCTAGACTCTATTTTCTCTATCTGTTGAGCGCTGTCCAAAATCTTTCCGCATCATGTTCTTGATATCATTGGTCCCATGCACATAAGGGCCATTGATAGTCCTCTTCACACATTTATTTTTGGTTTTTGCTGTTCTAGATCCAGACTCACTAAACTTTTGGAAGCTTCGTCTACTTCTCTTGCCGATTTAGCAAATTGGAACTTCCAATTCGATGACTTTCGCCAAACAGAGTCAGCGCTAGAGAAGCCCCTGCTAAGACAATTGAAGCGTCCACTTCTGAAGTTGTCCGTATTCCAGCGTCTGCTGAAGAACCTGTTCAAGCGTCTCAACCAAAGGATATTCCTGACGCTCCTAAACCGGTTGCTGCTGATATTGCTGAGGATCTCTCTCTTGACGTACGAGGTACTGTCTTTGATCCAGCATATCAAGATCTTCTTGACTCTCTCAAAATCATCCAGATTCAAGCGACCGACTCCTCAAGCGGTTTAATCAGATGAGAGTCAATCTTTTGGTCCTTTGCTCAAATTAGTTCTGGAGGATATAAGTGCTCATGCTACTCAGAATGAAGAATCCCTTCACTGGATTAAAGAAGATTTGGCAAAGATTGAGTCTCACGTTATGAGCGCTCACATTGCTCATATGCGTAGCTCAGCTCAAGCAGCTGTTGGTGAGTGCAGACAAGTTTTTCAAAACATGCATGATTCCACTCACGCCAACCAACTAGCTATGAAAGAAGAGTTAGAAAAGTGCCTTGAAACACTAGAGACATCTCTGAATGATGCTACCAGCGCCAAGCTTCTCGCACTGCAGGAACGCTTTGACAAGTGTCTGGACGACATCTCAGACTCTATGTCTCAGATTGCTCATCAGGTAAGTTTACTTACAGAACACTTTCTAAAGTCTGATGATGGCAATAAGGGGGAAGGGAAGAAGAAAAGAGAAAAGAGGAAAGCGTCTAGTTCAAGAGCTCAAGAGCCTCCGCCTCTTAAGCGTAAAACCTTAACCTTTCCTTCTGCGCTAAGCCTCCCATCTTGGATAACTGCTTTTAAAGTAAGTGACTCTGCTGGAGCGCCTAGTAGAACACTAAGGGAACCTCCAAGAGCACTATATCCAAATCTACCAATACCTACAAGAGCAATGTTAAAACAGTTTGACATCCCTTTTCAAAGAGCATCTATTCCAGAACCTTCAGATCCAAAAATTTTAGCTGAAGAGAGTCAGATGTCTGAATTCATCCGAACTTTCAGAATTTGTCTAAGGTATATTGGTATTGATCCAACTGATTGGGACAAACACTTTAGTGCTTTCAAGAAGAGCCAACAAGAAGAAAATAAGCTCATAATCAACAAAGATCATGAAGCAATGATGACCTTGGAAGATAATCTAACTGAAACTATCCGAGCTGAAATGCCCAAGCAATACAAAGTTAGATCAAGTCAGTAAAGCTTTTTTTGATTTGCATTATCTATATTCTTGTCTCTTATATTTTGTTTATTTAGTTGTAAAAATGCTTGTAATCTTTGATATATATAAAATGCATTTTTCAGCTGAAACATCTCGTTGAAGCGTAACTAACTTTAACTAACCGTATCTAATCAAAGCTAACTTTTATTTTGGCTGTCTAACTCTTGAACTATAAAAGAGTAAGTATTGCCATCATCAAAAAGGGGAAAATTGTTAGGAATTTCATGTTAGATGTTTTGATGATGACAATTAGGACTTTTTGTTAGACCCCAAAATATGTAAGCTTGTTTTCAGCTTTGAAGCGTTAGATTTGTAATAGGCTTTGTTTTATTTTTATTCTAGATTGTTAGGTTAAGATGTCTTAGACTAAGCGTCTGATATGTTCTGAGTGAGTTTATCAGAAGTAAAGTTTGAAGACTCAAGCGCCTGAAGTCTGAATAAAGATGAAGATTCCAAGCGTCTAGAATGACCAGCTACACCAAGCGTCACCTTATAGGATAGAAGTGATTCAAGGTTGAATAAGCGTCTATCAATGACTGGTTTCACCTGAATTTATTTCTAAGTCTAGAAGGAGTTTAATGCAAATATTCTAAATGCATTAAATGCCAACGGGCATTTAATTCAAATGCATAAAATGCTGATAAGAGCATTAAATGTGATAAGCACTTTCAGACGTACGGAGAAGCCACCCTATTGGACTGTCAACTATTCAAAGGCTGCATCACCAACTTTTATGCAGCAAATTTTCAGGAAAAAGGACAAAAGTTGTTCACTCGCGGAAGTGAGAGACACGCGCTCGTGCATGTGTCAAATGGACACTTTTTCCAAGAATGCCTATAAATAGGACTTCAACACCAAGCCAAATACAGAGAACAATTATCAAGTCGAATTGCTGTTGCATTGAAGTCTCATTCCTTACAATCTCAGAAAAGCCAAAATTTTTTAAGAAAATATTCTCTTTGCTTTTCTTCAAATCCTGAGACAGTCAACCAATATCTCAAACATTCCTTTCGGAGAAACCCACATTACTACTGAGATATTCCTAGTTGTTTGAACTTTATCAAAATCAAACAAACCTTTTAGAAAAACCCCTATCCAAGTCTCGCGATCTGTGTGAAGTCGATGTTGGATACTTGCCAGATTTCTGGGTGAAAGAAGCAGGGGGATTGAAGTGATTTGGAGCAGAAATCTGTGTGATCAAGGAGCTTAAGTCATCGACATCCATCTCTCCCTAATTTGTAGAAGATTCTGTGTGATTCTTTGAGAATCATTTTAGTGGATTGCTTCCAAGTGTTCGAGGAGAAGAAGGACGTAGTTGGGATTACACCACCTAACGAACCTTACAAATATTGTTCTTTACTTTACTTTCAGCATTCATATTGTCATATCATAAACTGATAAAGTAATACTTAATCAAAAGCAACTAAATACACTTTCTGTGACGCTAAAGCTTTCAAAGAGAAGACTCCAAAAATCATTCCGCTGTGCTAACATTGATCAAAGAAGTGAACGCTCAAACCTATTTGGTTGTAGTATTCAAGTCTTGAAATCTAAGTTGACTTTCTAAAAACAGTCTTCGTTAGACGCTTCACCAAAGCGCCTATATTTTAAGTGAACGCTTAAGTCAAGTGTTAGACACTTCAAGCGTCTACTTTTCAAGCGTCCAAAATCCTTTTTAATACGAATCTTTTGAAGTCGAAAAAGACTTCAGGGTCTATTTAACCCTCCCTTCTAGACCCTTTCGTATGCCACTTGGGACCAACACATACTTATCGTCACATTTAAAACATAAGCCTTGGTCAAGACGGTGTTGTAATTCTCGAGGTGTGAGGTGGCGGAACGGACGGGTAGGGCCTGGTGGGGCGGTGTGTGGGATGAGAGTGGGTGGGAGTGCTGGGTTTTTTGCAATTATTGGTGGTGTTAGAGGAGTTGGAGTACGGGAAGGGGTTTTGATAGTATTGTAGACGAGTGTCGGCTAGTTTGTCCTCAATAAGTTTAGCTAGGCCAATTGCATCAGAGGTGGCGGTGAGCTTTAGGATTTCGAGTTCAAGACGGATTTTCGGCCAAAGGCCGTAGAGGAAGCAGTTGAGGAGGGACGAGTCGGAAAGTCCGACGACATAGTTGGAGATGGATTCGAATTCAGCTTGATATGAGGAGATGGAAGAGTGCTGCTGTAATTTAAAGAGGGTGGCCTTTTGATTTTCATAAGTGGAAGGACCGAAGCGAAGCTCGAGGGAACTGAGGGAGTCGGACCTTGTGTATAATTGGCGGTTTTTGTGCATCCAGTTAAACCAATTGAGTGCAGGCCCAGTCATATGGAAAAAGGAGATGTCAATGCGCTGTTCGGACGGGGTGTCGTGATAAGCAAAACAGCGCTCGACTTGAAGGATCCAGTCAATAGGGTTGGAACCGTTGAAGTGAGAGAGGTCGATACTAAGATTGCGTGCGGATCAGTGTGGGGGTGGAGTTTCGGGAATGGGCAGCGGGTTTTGTATGTAAGTGGTGTCAGTTTTGGGTTATTTTTGGATGCGGGTGAGTTGAACAAATGTATCGTTAAGAGCAGATTATAGGGATTTGGTGGTGGCTGCTGTATCGGCAGCGTGTTGATGAAATTCGTTGCGGAGTGTACGAATGGTGATTTAAGTGGTGGTGGTGGTTTGTTGGAGTTCGGCGAGGGAGGCGTCATGGGAGGCGGTGATGTTTTGGAGGTGGGTGGTGGCGTCTTGGAGGGATGATATTTGTTTCGTTAAAAAAAACAAACTAGAATAGGGTGGATCCAACTGTGAGTTCCGAGCTCCGCGATAATTCTCCACTTAGAATTATCTTTCAACCCCCGCGTTCGAGTTCAATACGCTAAACGGTGGCTCAGAATTTAACACTTCAGCGTGTTGTTTAAAATAATTATTCAAACCGCAATTGATGAAAATATTTATCGTCTTCGAATGAAACAATAATACAGTGAAGGAAAAATTCAAGTCCAGATAAATATTATCTCTCAGATACTTAAATCTGACAAAAGATAATCTTATACCTACGTGAGAATCTCTCGATCGTATGTATTATTTTGGGTGTTAATTATTGTCTTTGAATGCAAGAAGGGAATGAAAGATAAGATTCAAGTCCAGATAACAATTATCTCTCAGATACTTAAATCTGATAAATAAATAATCTTATACCTACGTGAGAATCTTTCTTTTGAATGTGATAATGATGAACGGAAAACTTAGGTCAAGATACAAATCACTATCAAATACTGAAATCTGAAAACAGATAATTTATACCTCCATAAAAGTCTTCAGTTTGGGAAAGTTACAAATGATTGAATACTGGTACAAACTCCGAGAGTCGGATCCAGCGATTCTTGGTAAACTATCGCTAATCTATGCTACAAGCTACTCCTAATTACGCCTACGCCTACTCCTAAGAAAAGAGAAAAAAAGCTGTTGTTGATTCTGATCATCTTTCTCTTTCCTTTTTTTCGTTTTTTATCTTTGCTTCGTGGTCCCACGTCTTCAACCGTGGAGAACTGCTTCTAACTTCTCTTTCAAAATTCTTTTGTCTTGGCGGGTTACTTTTCTTAGGGAGTTCCCGACTCTTTGACCCTGCATTGGACCTGACTTCTTTAGGTCTGCCTTGTTATTGTTATAATGGGCTTAAACTTTTATTTCTGGGTCCATTAATTGCTGTTGGGCCTTTTGAGGTTTTTTAATTCGCCAACCCATTTTTATTTTTTAGTGTAAACAATATTGCATCGTCGGTGGATTTAGAACAGGTGTTCATGGGTGGAGAGTAAGAGCAATGAAAGCACCAATATTAGTATCAAATTTCCGGCCAATTCGAGATGGCAAATCTCCCCGACTGAATTGAGAGAAAATAAAACTTTATTTCACTTTCACCAAAGGTTCATAATGCTATTACACTCTCTCTTTTTCTGATTTAATACCGAATGGAAAAAACAAGCTAAAACAAATTATGCCTTGAAAATCTAACTGACAAAATAAACAAAACAATTTGCAAGGAAGTGGAATTAGATCATGATTCATGGCAGCGTTGCTCCTTCTTTTGTGGAAGTGGTTTGGAAGTTGGAACTGGTCAGCTCATAGTCTTTCAGCTTTGCAGGAGTTCTCGGTTGCTTACGTGGCCTTGGTTCAGTGGTTTCTGATGATGATGCATCCGACTCGGTTTGGCTGCTATCAGACCTAATGCTCCTAATGGATAAATTCTGTTTTTCAGCTGCACTGTAATTTTTTAATAGTGAAGTTACAAGCATATGATGCTCCTAACATATCATTCAATGCATGTATGTTGGTCTGAAGCTTTACCTGAATTATTTTTATGAATCGTCAAATAGTTGAATGCAATATAGGTCATTAAAAGATTGTGTATACTATTATATACCGAGCAAAGATTATGTTGGATATTATTTATTATGTGTAGAATAGTGTTGATGTTGTAACATTGGTTTTGTGCGGTAAAAATGAGTCATTATTTTTTATTAATATTGTTTATTTGCATCAAATAAGTTCATTATTTTTTCAATATTCAAAATTTTGATGTTGTTTTGGATCAAATAATCAATGATTCCATATTTTTTGTGTTTACAAAAGTTCAATAGAACCCTTTTTGTGTCAATTTTAAAGAACCTTTCATTCTTTTAGCAACTTTTTACCCCAAATATATATATATATATATATATATATATATATATATAGAGAGAGAGAGAGAGAGAGAGAGAGAGAGAGTCATTGGGAGAGGTTTGAAGGACAAGAGCATTTTTGGAGACTCTGGAATCGAGAGAAGACGGAGGATTCAACGGGAGATCAACATCCAAACGTGTATTAGGGAGTTCTTTTCCTTTTCTTTTAAATTAGGGTTGAATTCTCTATGAATGTTAAGATGTGGGTTTTGTAATTAACTTCAATATGGGCTAAACTTCTTTGATCAAGGCCATGGTTGGGTCAATTATTTCACGCGTTGATTGTTTGCTTTTTGTTGGATTAATTTTGCATTGAGCTATGTCTTTAATGTTTGGGCTTAAATGCTTAAATTTGCTTGATCACCAAGTGTCTTATATAATGCATAGGTTTGAGACCAGAGACGATAACCTAGGGAGGATAGCAAATATTATGCTCCCTACAGTTAAACCGACTAGAGATAGACTCGATTTCTTTAAGTGGCTTTCTACTAACATGGGAAATTCCTAGACCACTCTAATGCATCGTTGTTAATCAAGTTTTCATATAGAGATATATAGAAAATCGTTAACAAGGGTAAGGTTGTTATGTCAAGAGATTGGGTAGTGCGTATATTAGGAAATTTCACGTTGGCTGAATAGCATAATTGGTTGAACCGTGTGTCTTAATTAATTGCTTCCCTCCATCGTTTTCTCACTTTCTTTGTTTAATTGCCTTAGTTAATTATTCATTCTAGCTAATTAGCACAGCCACCTTTGATAATCGATAGATTTAAGTTAGAAACGGATCGTCCCTGAGGATGCGATATACCCGAACTTAACCATCCACTATTACTACGTACACGACCTAGTTCTCTTGCTAGGATCTTGTAGTGTCTTTAATTCAAGACGTGTTTTTCACTTTTAAATGCAACCAACGGTAGTTGTTGCCTGTCATTTCCTCTATGAGATTGTAGGCTCCATTGAAAGACTTTCCCACCACCGCCCGCCCGTTGTGGCATCTATTGTTGTCCTTATGGAGCCATGAAGACCATCGTAAAACGTTTGAGTTTACAACCAATCGGGCATTCCATGATGAAGACATCTTCTAAGACGCTCTACGTAACGTTCTCATACCTCATACAATATTTCGGCTTCATGTTGCATGAATAATGTTATTTCATTTCTCATCTTGGCTGTCTTGGGGGGAGGAAAGTACTTGAATAAGAATTGTCGAGCTAAGTTTTTTACCAAGTAGCAATAGCATCCACGGGTATATACATCAACAATCTTATCCTTATATCCCAAGGAGATCAACGATATGACTGTACCCGCATATGAAATTCATGAAACGTCGGGTCCTATGAGAATCACTAATCGCAATAATAGTTAAATGTAAGGCATGCAAACTAGTTTGTAGTTCAACTAAATATATATTTATATATCTTAATTTAAGTAATATTATTTTAAGCTCAATTATTTTGTTGAATTTGTAACTTCTTCACATACAACACATATTAGGAAATATTATTAATACACAAAAGGGAGAAAGAAAAGAAGGGAGGGCACAAGAAAAGGAAAAAGAAATGGATATGAGTAGAAAAGCATAAAAAGTTATAATATTTGTGGGTATATAGTTTCCTTGCAAGAGCTGCAAACTTAGCTGGAAAAAGGGTCCAACCACAACTCTTTACTTTGTTCACATGCTCTGCAATTTTCATAACGTGGTGGTGACAAAAGATGCTCTACCCCACTAACTGCCTTTAGTTATTCTTTTCCTTTTTTCTTGTTTAATTTCTTTTTAAACACACAAAAACCTTTTTTTTTTTTTTTTTTTTCAAATTTCCCAAGGTGTCTTCGAGTTCGAAGTCTTAAAACTAATCCCTCGAAGTACTGTAGGGCTCAATTATGAAGACCTCTCTCAATGAAATTTTTTAGACCTCTTTCAATGAAATTTTTTTGCATCCACAAGATCTTAAACACAAGACGTCTTGTTTAGTAATTATAACCCCTTCCAATCAAACCAACTTCTTTTGGTTATGTTTAAATTGGACAAACTAGTTTGTTCCTAAAATTCTTTTAGTCCCTATTATTTAAATTGCCGAACGAATCTTCTATCCCACAATAATATGTCACAATGGTGTCACATCATTGTGTGATTGACAAGTGTTCATTTAAAAAATTGTTAATAATAATTTAAATTAAATGGACACTTGTCAATCCCACAGTGATGTGACACCATTGTGGCATACCATTGTGGGATAGAAGATTCGCTTTGAATATATTGGACGAACTAAAATTCTTTTAGACCCTAGTATAATTCAAAAAGTTTAAATTGGACATGTATAAACTTCATTTACTGTTATGTAATCAAATTATGAAATTTAACCCGTATACAAACTATAAGTTTAGTTCCCTTTTTTTTTTTTTTTTTTTTACTTCTTCAATTACTATTTGAGTTGAAATTCAGTGTGATGATTATGTTAAAACAATTTTGGAAAATTCTAAGGTCAAACAATTACTCACTTAATTATTGAGTGACTCGTACACTTGAGTAGTCTAGATATAAGTGCACCTATAAATTGTTAAAGTACACACAATGATGTAAATATTAGTATCTAACATCATTATTATTGTCAATTATCTATTAACTCACAATTATAATTAGGGTAAGAAGAAATTTCCTCTAATTAAGTGCATAATTAAGAGGAAGACATTTTGAAATGTAAACATCTGTTGAATAATAATTCACCCAACTTTTTACTTGTTCAACGTCAACAAGTGGGATTTTAGGAATGTGATTAGGCATACTTGCTTCTAACCAAAAAATATCACACCGTTTATTATAGGGTTACGTATAAATGTATATTTGATTAAAAAAAAAGAAGCTTAAGAATCACCAGAATTGAATTCTGGTAACAACCTTATTAGTTTTCTTATGGATTTTCACTGGTCAATCTATATCCAAAAAACGGAAAATTTTAGCACACTCCCGATTTGCCCAAATTCATGTGTATTTTATAAAATAACTTACTAATTATATGATAAATCTAATACACTCTTCTCATAAAATATAATTGAACGTGGTCAAATTGGGTCAGGGTGAGAATTTTCCTCCAACAATATAATATATAATCTTAAACATCTTTATTTTATTTTTTTTCCTTTTCTTTTCAAAAAAATCAAATCAAAAAAGACAAATGCAACTGAAATAACTAGAACAAGTAATAATAGTCAAAACTCAAAACAAAGATGACAGACAGACAGTTACCCACAAGCTTGGAATACACGGTAACTGGGCCCCACATCTCTGTCCATGGCAAACATCATTGTCCCTGTTCCTCCCTTCCACAGAATCAAATATAGAAGAAATCCCACTTTTAAAATAAATAAATAAATTATTAATTGCAGCCCTTCTTTTTCCTCTTTTTAATTGTACTAAATCTTCTTTTGTGGCTGGCAGGAAAAACTCTTAAATCTGGTTTTTGTTCTGCTGCCCTCTCAATTTTGCCTTTGATTGCCTGTACGTAACCACATATATATGTATATATTTATATATATATAATCCCATTCAAGAAACCTTCAACTTTCGTCATTTTGACGTATAAATCCCAACAAAATCTCACAAAGATTTAGTCTTCTTCCCCAGATAAGTTGTTTTTCATTCCATCTTATTATTATCGTAATCTTATCTTATTATTTTGTTTCTTTTCTTGATAAAAAAGAAGCCACAATACTTCTCTTGGTAGCTGAATAAAGCTTTTATCTTTATTTTCAAAGGGAAATAAATTCTTGATTTTTCTGCTGGGTTTTTTTTCTCATTTCCTGGGGTTTCGAATCTCTTCACATTTTGTGGGTTTTTGAAATTAGTATTTAGGTGATGTGGGTTTGGGTTTTTGTGTCTTTATATTAGCTTGATTTCATAGGCAAAGGTTATATAGCTTTTTTGTTTTTAAAAAATTATTATTGGATTGATTCAATTCAATTCAGCTCTGTGAATAAATTGGGCTGGAATAGTATAGAAGTTAGTTTGAATTGTGAAGATCAGGGTTTCAATAGTTTGAGTTTTAATATGGGGAAACATAGTGGAAAGAACAAGAAATCTTTGGGAGATAAACCAAGTGAATCAAATTTGGGGCAAAGTAAGGCCAATGAAAATAGTACAAGAGCTTATGACAAGGACACGGCCGTATTCATTGCGATGTCGCAAGAGTTGAAGGATGAGGGTAATAGGTTATTTCAGAAGAGGGACTATGAAGGTGCCATGTTAAAGTATGAGAAAGCAATAAAGTTGCTTCCAAGGAACCACATAGATGTATCCTATCTTAGGAGTAATATGGCTGCATGTTATATGCAATTGGGTATCATTGAGTACCCAAGGGCGATTCACGAGTGCAATTTGGCTCTTGAAGTCACACCGAAATACAGTAAGGCACTCTTGAAGAGAGCTAGGTGTTATGAAGCATTGAATAGGCTAGATTTGGCACTTAGAGATGTTGGAACAGTGCTGAAGATGGAACCAAATAATCTAATGGCAATTGAAATTGCAGAGAGGGTGAAAGAAACAACCGAGAGACGAGGCTCAAAAGAAAATGAAATTACCATAGATTTGGTTCCGAGACCTGAGTATTTAGAGCCACCAACTGCATCACCTCAATCCAAAGTACCAAAAGAGAAGTTACGGAAAAAGAAACACAACATTGTGGAGAAGAAGAAAATTGATGAGGCCAAGAGTGAGGAAGGTAAGGACGAGAAAGGAAGAGATGAGAAGGAATTGAAAAGAAAAAATGAAGAAAAGATATCTAATGAGGATGTGGTAATGCAGAAGATTGAGGATCAGATTGAAGAAAATAAAACTGAGGACAAAGTGGTGGTGGAGGAGGAAAAGATTAGTAATGGTGTGGAGGAAGAGTCTAAAAGAACAGTTAAGTTAGTATTTGGAGAAGATATAAGATGGGCTCAGATCCCTCTTAACTGCGATATTTTGACAGTGAGGGAAATCATTTCTGGTAAGTTTCCAAGTTCTAACGCTGTTCTTGTTAAGTATAGGGATCAAGAAGGTGATTTGATTACAATCACCACGACAGAGGAACTGAGGTTGGCTGAAGCATCTACAGAACATGGTTCTGTCAAGCTGTATATAGTTGAAGTTAATCCAGATCAAGATCCTTTCTTCGAAAATATCAAAAAGGAGGAATACATGAAACATGTTACTGAAAATGGATATGGTGGAAAAGGAAACGAAATATGGAATGAGTCAGTTTGTATAACTGATTGGATTATTCAGTTTGCTCAATTCTTCAAGAGTTATGTTGGTTTTGATATTGAAGCTTATCTTGATCTCCATGAGGTTGGAATGAAGCGTTATTCAGATGCTATGGAAGAGACGGTCACTAGTGAAGAGGCCCAAGACCTTTTCGCCACTGCTGAAGAGAAGTTCCAAGAGATGGCAGCTTTAGCTTTGTTCAATTGGGGTAATGTTCACATGGCCAGAGCAAGAAAGAGGGTATATTTTTCAGATGATTCTTCAAGAGATTCCGTGCTTACACAGGTCAAGTGTGCATATGATTGGGCACAAGCGGAGTATACAAAAGCTGGAAAAAGATATGAAGAGGCTCTAAAAATTAAACCAAATTTCCATGAAGCTGTTCTAGCTCTCGGGCAACAGCAATTTGAGCAAGCAAAGCTTTCTTGGTATTATGCAATTGGAAGTGATGTTGATTTGAAATTTTGGCCTTCAACGGAAGTTCTTCATCTTTATAACAATGCTGAAGAAAATATGGAAAAGGGAATGCAGATGTGGGAGGAAGAAGAGCAGAAAAGACTTAATGAGCTATCAACAAAAAATAAAACTGAAAATGTGATGCACAAAATGAAACTAGAGAACTTGTTGAAACATATATCAGTAGATGAAGCTGCTGAGCAAGCTGCAAATGTACGGACTCAAATACATGTATTATGGGGGACCATGTTATATGAGAGATCTATTATGGAATTCAAACTAGGCCTTCCTGTGTGGCAAGAATGTTTAGAAGTTGCTGTTGAAAAGTTTGAACTTGCTGGAGCTTCTCCAACCGATATTGCTGTTATGATAAAAAATCATTGTTCCAATGATACGGCATCACAAGGTGATTTATTATATACTTTCTGAATATGTTGGAGATTTGACAGATACACACACACAAAAATAAAATAAAATTATTTGATGTTTTTTTCTAAATACTTCTGAACTTGTAATGTGTTTTCAGGTTTAGGATTCAATATTGATGAAATAGTACAGGCATGGAATGAGATGTATGAAGCAAAAATGTGGCAGAACAGCGTTCATTCATTTCGATTAGAGCCACTACTCCGACGGCGAGTATCAAAACTTTATTATGCCCTCGGACATGCATAAAAACTCATTTTGATGTATTTCCAGGATATACATCAACACAATTATAAGCAGTCAGTGAAGCGTTTTAATTGGCTAGATTTTGTGCTTGTTGCATTCTTGGTGAGTAAAATATCGCTCATAATCTTGGATGATCTCTTTGACTGAAATTTGTTTTTCTGTTTGATCCCAAATTTAAGACTAGAAGAACTTTTAGGACATTATGCTCACACAACATTCTTATAGTTACTAATTACTGATAAAATGTTTATAAAGGGTACTTTGGAGCCTCCAGACGTAGTAAGGAAACAAGAATAAGATATATCTCTTTACTAAATAAAGCATGAATGTAGAATTCATAGTATCAATTTGATAAGCACTAACAATTTTATCTCCAACGTCGCTGGAATTTTATTGTTTTGGTTTTTATTGGAACCTTATTTGATAAATCACAGATCTTTAGGAGCTGTCTTTTTTACAAAGTGGCAATACCTTATTTGATAAGTCATAAATCTTTAGTATTTGTTATATTTTATTTTTAAAATATTTTTTGAAAGTTCAATTAAATTAGTTGATATTGTATTCACGAAAATAATTAAGTTGACTAACCAATAGCACCAATTGGATATTCAATTTTGGGCAGGAGAGCATTTTTTGTTTGGTCATGGTTACCCATTTGGTCATGAACAGATTCTTATCACAATACTTTTGCATAAGATGAAGTAGGACCTATAGACTTCATGCTATCGATTTAACTTGAGCTGTTTCTTTTCAAATTTGAACTGAAGACAAATGTGGTTTAGAAAGTGTTCATTTAATTTGAGCAAGTGCATGATAAAGGGAACGAACATACTAGTGAATAAAGTAGCCGCATTATGATGCTAGTAGACCATGTATAATAAGGCTCTAAAGGTAGTGTGTACAACATGTCGAGTAGGTGAATTTGACTCTTAGATGAAGAGGGTGTTGGGATAAGCTTATTTAAAATATCTTATAAGCTCTTATATCTTACAAATTGTTTTTTGGGGCTTATAAGATATTGTTAGCCTATTGAAGAATTTGGATAACACAAGATCATAAAGCTTACAAGGTGGTAGTAATGACATTTTTTGTAATTTAGATGGGCAACTGAAAGGGTTTTTAAAATAAGTTAGCATATAAAAATTCTGATTTCAACCCAAATTCTCATAATTTTACTCCAGCATGTTCCGACTCTCAGAGACGTGTATCCCTTGTTTGTATGTTGCCTTAATTGTAATAATCTATAGAATTCGTAGATTGTTTTGTCAGCCGGAGGATTTTCTAAAACTAATGGTCATCTTTAAATTTAAATTATCTGTTCATCATTATATTGTTCATTGTAGTCGTTCATTTATGCTACACATTCATATCTCTGTCGGATACCCCAGGAACTGTCTGATTAATGTAATGTATTAATGGAATGTTTGCTCTATTGTTAAAAGAACATGTATGGAAAATTCAAGTCTAGAGCAGCTCTTTTAAGCAAACATATATAAACTTTATTCTATGCCGTATAGTTCTGTGGGAGTTGGACTATAAGTGAAAGTCGTATTTTATTCTATGCCGTATATCCTACTATACTTGTTTATCCTTGATAATGTTTGTATGATATATTTTTCCTTATAATGTGAATCTTCAGTCCCACAATTGAACAATCTTTCTTCATTTAATAATGGTTGTTTCTTCTTTCCAACATCAGTGAACTGAAGTTATTTGTATTACCCTTACTGCCTAAACTAAGATGATAGTATATCTGTACTGCAGGTTCGTGTTGCATCAACTTTGGCTACTGCTTTTGACTTTACCTTGTTGAAATGTAGAGGCTCGTCGACGCTGGTGAGGCAGCCTGTTATGTAATTATTGCCTGAAAACAAGCAGAGTTATTAGTTTTACAGTTTTGGGGGATGCGTTGGAGTGGCAGAATGTCGTTTTTGTTCATTTCTGCATCATTCTTATCACCTCCCCCCTCATAGTTACATTCAAAAAGATTGTATTTGTTGTGATATTTGTAGATTTTGATTGTATGTTTCACTGTAATTTGATTTTAAGGCCAGCTTCATGTTTCTCGGTATATCAAGGTGTCTGTCTTTGCCCATTTCTGACACAGAATTTTGTTCAAAATTGTAATAATCAGGTGTTTTGTTTATTTCATGTGTTCTGGTTCTGAATCTTGATATTTCTTTTAATGGACTGTTATGGTTGAAGCTGGATCATTAGTTTCCACGAAGAGCAGAGAGTTTGAATGATAAAACTGAGTGTGAAAATAGAGAGAATTTGGGAGAAGACAAAAGAAAAACTGATTTCTATTGACTTGCAGTTATTACAAAGTCCAATTTCCATATTTTGTGTAAGTGTTGACTTCGTTTCAACTGAAGTATTGAGTAGTTTGGTTCATTTGTCAGCCCTTAATGTATCGTCATATCCTAAAATTGTGATTATTTTTTAATTCATGAGCCAAGTTCTGGAAACAAGAAAAGATTATTGATGCACTCATGTTTTGTTGAATAGTAAGGTATCCAGGTGTGATACAAAACAAAATAATTACTCCTTAACAGGTAAGATCTTGTGATTTACACTACATCATAACTCACTGCTACATATACCAGCAAACAAAGATACATAAAGACAATAAGATCGGTAGTCGAAATGTACAAGACTTTTCCTCGTGAATACGTATTGGATATTGATTTTGATGCCACTCCTTGCATTTTTAAGGTTCCCAAAACCTTGACTGAAACAAAACCAGAAGCCTACACTACATTCCTCAGCAAGTTGGGTTGGGCCCGCACCACCATCTCAGGGCCGAGGTGCTCTTCACGATGCAGAAGAAGAAACTTTCTGCAGTCATGAAATTTATGAATGCTGAACAGTTGCAGAATGTTCAGCTGGCGGTGGAACCGTGGAGGCTCTCATGCAGTGTGAGCCTCTTTTACGAGCATGCTATGACCAGTATCTGGATCTCATGTACAAGACTACTATGGAAAGAAGGATCAAAAACTTAGTGGCATATGAAGCAGAATCAGTTAAACCAGGATTCACCCCTGAACTCGCATAGTATGCAGATTTGATGTGTGGCATTGTCGATACTCCTAAAGATAACATTCCAAGAGAGCGAAAATCATTGAAAGTAATCTTTCGGATGCTGAATTTGCTTGCATCTTCAATGGGACAAGGAAATCAACTGGGAAGAATGAAGAGAAGTTTACGAATATGGAGAAAGGCGCCATCGAAAAAGTGAACAAGCAGTTTAATATATAATTTAAAGAGCGTTAAGGTGTACAGATTCATAAAGAAACATGTTTACAAATCATGGAAGTTTTTCACGTTGCTTTCAACTGTAATGGTCTTGGGTTCGCTTACTGTGCAGGCATTTTGCCAGGTCTATGGTTGCAGCAGGCGTTGGTTTTTCTTCTTTGTCAAAGGAAATGATTGAGCTGCTGATTGTTGTGTTTGCTAATATTGCTTGACTACAGTGTTTTGGTCAATGTAACTCTGTGTTCCTGTTGGGAGTGTTCAGTGTGCGGTTTCGGGTTTTTTTGGCTAATTTGAAACCGAATTGTCAAGTGCAGTTTTTCGGTAGATAAATCTCAAATTGCTAATTTAAAAAAATAAAGTAGGGGTGCGGTTTTGAGCGATTTTGGTGCAGTTTGGTTTTTAACTAACCAAAGAAAAACGAGTCAAATAAAACTATAAATACATATTTCAGGATATTAGCAAAAAAGTAATGATCTTTTTAATATTGTTTAACTAAACGTGATAATATTTTTTATATTGATAAAGCTTAGCACAAAAATACTTATCTAAACAAGCAACATTACAGAATCAAAAACTTCATAAAAAATTAGAAATATTGAACAAAATCATCCTACTAATATAGAAAAACAAAAAAAAAAGTATATGTAAAATGGAATTTCAGTTTGGTCCAAAATGGACACCAAACCAATTTGTTGGTGCGATTTTCTTTAAAAATCTAAACGGCAGTTTGCATAAGAATTTGAAAAAAACAATTTGATGCAATTCGGTTCGGGTGGTTCAGACGGTTTTACAAAATTGTTACCTAGCCCTAGTTCAAATAATAGAAATGTTTGTGTACTTGATCAAGTTTTGAAAAACTCCTATGTACTTTGCAGGGCCCAAATAGGAGAAGTGAAGTAACGGATCTCCATTTTATTTATTCTAAGATACGGTTTCAAGCATTATTTCTCAAAATAAGTCTGAGAGTGCATTTGTAGACAAAATAAATTTGTAGTCAATTTAAAAATAAAATTACAGCTACCACCATTGGGGTTTGGCTTAATTACAGATAGGCCGCTCTTATCTTTCAAATTATACCTACTTACCTCCGCATATGCACCCGGATTACAAATGGCCCCTCCGTATCAACCACTTTTTTGTGGTGATTTTTTTGTTTTTCCCCCGGTTACTATTTACAAAATAGCTACAAACCAAAATGCCCTTAGTCTAATTCTAATGCTTTTAAATCTTTGGTTAAATATATTTGAATTTCGAAAAATTTGTATTCATATTTTTGTAAATTTAATTGAGAAACATTTTTGTCTGAAAATTGTAATAAGTAATATATAAAAAATAAGATTAATAAGAAACAATTTTTATTTAAAAGTTGTAATAAATAAGATAAAAAGGAAGGAAAAATTATAATAAGTTATATTAAATATGATAAATAAGACTATATCAAATATTTATACTTTTGATACTTTTTGTGAAATATATATTTTTAAAATTGGATCTATACTTTTTGTAAATTTAAATCTGAACCAATTTTGTTTTAAATTGTAATAAGTATAATAACAATAGAAAGCCTAGCCCCTCGCCTCCCAAAAAGGCTTCCCCAACCTAGCCCATGCACACAAAACGCAGCCCCCTCCATATGAACATCCACTCTCTTGTTGCACTTCTTCATGACTTCGGACTGCGGTGGGTTGGGGGGGTCGGGAGGGGGGGGGGGGGTCGGATGGAGATGGAGGAATAATATTTATTATTATTAATGATAATATCTGGAACTTTGGATGATTTGAGAATCATGATTTGATGACTTTTAATCCTCGTATTCATAGACTGGGGCAATATTGACTTTCATCAATATTATTTTTTCACCGTATTTTTTTTTAACATAACGGCGAGCGCAAAAATCACCTTTTGCAAATTCTTGCCATTTTTGCCCTCTCTCGTGTAATTTTTCCATAGTTAGAAGGAAGGTCGGTGTAATTTAAAAGATAAGAGTGACCTATTTGTAATTAGGTCAAAACTCAGAGAAAATAGATGTAATTTACCCACCCAATTAAAATGACGACACATAGAAAATAATGTACCAAATGACAATTTAAATCCTTCTATTTATATTCAATTAAATTTAATTTCTAAATTAAATAGTTTAATCACTGATATCCTAATATGTATTTTATTGCCCATACAGAGAAGGACTTATCTATATTATGACAATTCAAATCACATGGTTTGGCAACTTGACTCATATTTTCAAGTTAAGTAAATTCTTCTCAAATCGTGAAAGGCAATCAAATCGCATCACCTCATAAAATGATGCAAGAGCTTCAATCCTACATGTATAAATAAAGTTCAAACCTATGAAGTCAGATACAACTCTACAATCATATTGGAGCAACAGATGTTAAGAAAAATCTTGAAAATTTCCTACTCAAATTCAAGGAGATCCATGGTATTCTAATAAAAATCAAGGCAATATTTGAGCACATCAAACAATAATAGGATATAAAAAAATTCCATAGTAAAGCGTTTAATCAAAAATTACTCCATAAAATTCTAGGATATAAAAAAATTAATCAAATTTGAAAGTGATCAAATCATTGAACAAAATTTGTAGAAACAAAACAAAAAAAAAAAAAAAAAGGAGAAAAACAACAATTTGAAGAATTACAAACACTGCCGTAGCGTGTGATTATAGACAGTAAGGTAGTACAAAATTATGACGAACCCACTGCTGGAAGGACGACATTTCTGCCTAAACCAATACCCAAATCTAATGGAACATTACTGTTATTACTATGACTAGGGCCTAGGGGAATGGCTACAATGAGAAGAATGAAGGTGTCCTTGATGTGAATTTTTGTTTTTGTTCACATCAATTACCACATGACCATTTGGTCCATTTGTTTGATGAACATCATTCCGTGTCATCTGCATCATCCCGATTCCTTCAGCAGCTTCCCTTGATTCTTCAGTAAACTCCACGTCTTCATTGTAACCATTAATTAAGAAATCTGAGCAGTTCTTCTTGCAGCCATGATCGTAGGGGTTACGGAATCGACCACTTGGTCCTCTTAGGTAACTGTACCGCATCATGTTTGCCATTTCGTTTGTTGTGATATTGCGAGCTATCTGAAGCAGAATAGACAACATTTAGATGCATTGTTCTGATGAATGTGAATTTGGGCTAAGCTGAAACGTTATTATCAAATACAATTTGCTGGATGTGACTAGGAGGACAATTTCATGATAAATTCAACTATTATGATTTGTATGTTTGTTCATATCTAGATCTAACAACATCAAAATAAATCCCCACTTCTTTGTTATCCTACTGATCAAACAAGGTCATTTGTGAGATTCTTTTTCTTCTGATGACACTTGTGTAAAATAAATCATACAGAAGTCGACAAAGCAGGGGTGAGACACTTAAATTCAAGACATCAACAGCCAATGGCATTCCTAGGCGCACACACACACACACATAGAGAGAGAGAGAGAGAGAGAGAGAGCAAAGACTCCTGACAGTGGCAATACTACCTAGTTCAGATGTTGCACGAGTTATACTGATTACAGAGTGGCAACCTATAAACGCCACCAACTTTCAGAACCTTGTGATTTTGCTTATATATTACTCGTGCAACATCTTAAGTAGGTAATAGCTACTACCTGAAACCTAAAGTCTTAAAATTGGGAGACAAAGGAACCATGTGTGTTGAGGAAAGGAAGGATAATCAGCTGATGAGCAAATCACCAGGATAACAAAAAGACAGAAAAAAAAGAGAGAACTCTTGAACCAAATTTGAGAGGCGTGCACATAAGTCAAGACTGCAACACCAGATAGGATGAAAAAATCTACAATTAAAAATGATAAAGCACCAAAGTGCTAATTCCCAGCATGGCTCAACCATGCACCAAAGGTAGAAGGAGCTAACGGGTCAGTTAACACCCCTGCAAACGTACAATCACATATATGTCTTAAAAACATTTGAATGTTATAAGGGCAAAAGGAAAAAGAAAAGGTACGTCTTACTTGTAAGAGCCACTGCTCCCTTAATAAGCATTGCCACAACTTCCAGAACAAGAAACAAGAAGAAATCCCACTTGTTTTTCTGTTAAAGATTATAAAAGGCAGTCAGACCGTAACACTTACATAGAAAGTAGAACACAACACTTGTGACGAACAATAAAGTAGTGCACTATTCTATTCACATATACGAAAATTCAAGCAGCAATAAACAGACGGTAAGCAGGAATCTCTGCATCATCATTCCATTGGGAACAACATAAAATACAAATCCCAAGATGAGTTCAACATACAAATAAATCTGTGTTGGCTACCTGCAAAATAGTTAAGTAAAAAGGAAAATAGCTGCCAAAGTACATTGCTAATTCAATTGGACACCAATGGGCAATGATGGTCAAAATGTTCAACACATCGATCACAGGTGGAACAATGCTTTGCACGAAGAGGCCGAACAATCTGACAAAGCAAATGCCAAAATTCTCATGAAGCAATACAACTAAAATGAATCTCAACAGGAAACTGTTTCTTGTTCTCTTTAATAGAGGTGTACAACAGTGCACCACAAAGTAATACCTTGCAAGTTGCGCAAAGCTGAGACCAATTCCCAGCAAGCAAAGCAGGATTATTTATTTCAATCTTCAGCAAAGGTTCCTAAAAAAACCAGTGAAGTTATTACAATTGGAAATTTTACATGTACACCACTTTCAAATGAAAAAGTAAGCTTTTGTAACTTTACTATAAGACTAAATTCCAAAATGAAAGCCATGACATTCAAGTCTTAATAACTCGTGTAGCCTTTATCCAAAAAAATGATGGTACGGAAAGGAAATAACACCAAACAAGTTGTAACTTACATCATCTTTCACATTTTCTGAATCATGTACATTCATTCTGATATAGCCGGGATCCTTGCTACAAATGAAAAGGCCACAAAATATATATATTAGGCTCGCTAATCAATCCCAGTACAGGATACAATCAGTAATTATGATTGTCTGTCATTGTAAGCAAGAACAAATAAGCAAAGATGGTTGTCAAGAAAACACTAATCCTCAAACAAAATTTAGTTTCATGATGTTGAGGATTCAAGTAACATCAGAACATATATGGAAGTGAAAGCTCGATAGTGAAGATGCTATTTATTATTTCCAAATGGATATATTTACACTACAAATATTTAACCGGAAAACTAAATGCCATTTTTGGCTGTCAGGTGCATTTCAACATCAACGTAAACTTAAAGATTATTTTGAAACCAGAAAATAACATACCTTCACGTTTCAAGTGTCTGCTAACAACAGATATTCGATATATATGCATCAGCTAACTCAATTTATTAATATGAAGAGTCAGGTATCTTCGTAACTTTCATTTATACCTTAGTTCAAACAAACAAACTGAAGTAAAAAATTACAAAACATACTGCAGCTACTTATATTCTGGTTCCGGGCAAAAAAATTGAAAATAATCATTCCTTGGAAAGGTTTAAATATCGAAAAAGAACTTTGAGATACCTGCTACATCTATAAAATAGAATTAGACCGGCCGCTGCCAAGAATACACCCATCCATGCAAAAAGACCAAAGCCAGTTGTTAATATTGGCTAGTTCGAAGCTGCATTCGTGACCGAGTAACATATGTTCTTACATCAAATACTAAACACGGCAGAATGGCAACGCTTGGAAACTTGTAGAAAATCAAGGATAAATACCCGTAACAACTGAATGCATATACGTCACCAGCATCAGAAAGATAACACACAAAAGTATCGGCGCAAGTCCTAATTTTGAAAGTTTCCCGAGCAAGCTGTTTCCATCCAACCGTTTGTCAACCAACTTTCTAGCATTGCCCTATTAATCACATGCAAAAAAACATTACATGATTATGATTTAGCTCAACTTTGAAAAAGATGACAAACTTCAAACTACTAATATATTAATAAAAAACTAGTGGAACCCCGCGCCAAGGCACGGCGAGGTACTAATTATGTAGATAAAAATAATCAAGTATATACGTGTGTATCATTTTATATTTCTAGTATACAATATTAAAAGTTCAATTCAAGTTTCATGACTATCATTGAAAACTTTATTCATATGGTATTAAATCATTTATTTTAGTTTAAGAAATAATAATATATGATCAGTAAAATGAATAAAATGATTATTAAAAAATAAAATAATTGATAATATCATTAATAATAAAAATAAATATAGAAAAGTTAGCTTTTTATTTGAATTTAAATGATATTGGTAACCAACTTATTTTGAATTTCAAATCTTGAATCGTTTAGATAAAGATTCATAACTAAAATTTTTCAAATAAAATAAAATAAATATAAATTATATTACTTATGTGACAAAATTGATTTCAATTAGGCCATCCACATGCACGCTTACTTGGATGGCTTCAAAGGTTGTATTTTATTATATATAGATAAGCAAACAACCTTTCAATGAAAAACCTATTGCACTCTTAACAACAAAGCTATGCTACCATAACCAGCTATTCGTACAAAACAAATTGCACTCATTGCACCACCGGATAAAAGCTTATCTGAAAAGACATCTACAATAACACATGCCCTCCTGAAAATAAAATCAAACACATTTTCACTATTCTCTTCATTTGGAAATGGTATTTTAGACCCGTTTCTGTAGAGATATATCACAAAAAACTCATTTTTTAAAGCAAAAATCAAATACATTTTCAAACACGTACGTACACATTACCCAATGCAATATTCATCAAAATATTGCTCTACCAAAATAATGCTCTCAAAAACTCAAAACAATACCAAACATGGCCTTCATACTTCGAAGAAAATTTGAAAAGTCTCAAGCAACTGTTGACATTCATGTAAATAATTATTTTGGATGCCGAGTAGGTTTCTTCTAGAAGTTCAATAAGACGATGAAATGCATATATTAGTACAAACTCTTCTCTGGAAGAGATTTTTGGAATAGTTTTTCAAGTTTTTTTTTGTCATTTAGTTGTTAGTTACCAAGACTTTAGATTTTAATATCCATTATTGTAGAAATTTAAAACTTAACACTCGAGTCAAAATGCTGATTAGTAATTTAATTTTGTTGAGTTGAAATTTAGATATTCCCAATAGCGTGAGCATTTTACTCTTGGAACTTCTTTTTGGTAAGAATATTAATAGTGTGAGTTAGCCAGAAAAACACGAAGTTCTTAAAATAATATGAGTCGAGTATGAGCTACATTTGAGCTAATGGTGGTTATCGAACCCGAGGATATTTGAGCTTGATCCAATGAAAGCTCGGATCACAAACCCTGACTGGTACCCTTAGCAATTAGCAATAGATATATTATTTTATAAGAAATAGGGTTTTATTTACGGAGTACCTACAAGGAAAAATGCAATTTGTCTGTGATTTTTATCAGCAGGAAGTTGCGCCGGCGTGACGCCAGTATTATCAGTTACTGATGTGCGTCCGATTCACACCAAAATTATTTATATTATATTACGTAGGATAATTGAGCAAATAATATAAAAGATGAATAATTTGAGAGACTAATATTATGAAAACATGTAAAAGATTCTAATAGAGATGATAATTTAACGTGGTTTGGTCAATGAGACCTACGTCCACGGAGAGTAAAATTGTGTTCTTTTTATACATCTTGAATGAGAATATTTATACAAGTATTGAAGACTTAGGCTAATCATGGCAGTTGGAATGAAGCTTGCTGATTTTCTTATCTAATTATGGCAGGTAGGTGATCTGGGTAGCTGACCCGGGTAGCTGGTCCGGGTAGCTGGAGGAAAGTTAGCATCTTTCCATTTCTTCTATTTAGTAGCTTCATAAATGCTTGGTCTTCCTTCCTTAGTTGTTGGTAGTAATTACTACTAAATAAGGTAGCTTTGACTAAAGTTAGCTTCCTTCCTTTGCTTCATATGGAAGCTCCTAGATCAGGTCGGACCCAGCTAGGATCATGCCCAAATCAGCTTGAAATACTCCTCTTCTTATGGCAAGTCTTCAATTGATTGGTCCTTGATTGGATACTGATTGACTATTGTCTTCAATCTCCTCCTTATAGCTTTGGCCTTCCTTCAATACACGTGGTAATTAGTGTTAACTATGATCTCCTTAATTAAGATCAGATCTTTGACATTCTTTTATTAGACGGATCTTCATTAGTCTTGTTGTGTGGCTAAAGACCTTCCATAAGTCCAGCTCGGATCCAGCAAGACGGACTACCTGGGCCTCAGCAAGGCGTACTTCTTGGGCCTCAGCCTGTCCATTAAATAGATTTTCAGCCCATTGGCCTTGGGCTTTGTCAGCTTGGCCTAATATGTAAATTTCACCCACATCAATAGTCCCCTCAACTCTAAAGTTTGACATTTTGTCAAGCTGTAAGAGTTTAAGAATTATGTATGGGCCAAGCTAATTGGCTTCTTACTTCAAATTTTGTTGATTTTTGAGTTGGCTTCTTTCTGGAATTTGGGCTGAACAGGGTGCTGGAACCCTTGCCTAAAAGAAATGAGGTTGTCTTCCTTGTTGATATTGAGCTCAATACCTTGAGCACTGGAATACTTCCTTACCTTGTTTAGATCATGCCGCTCCTGTCCGTTCAGGTCGCGACCCGACATGGGACAGGATAAGGTTGCCTACTTTAGAGGCTTCTTCAGAAGCTCTTTTTCTTGGATCTTCAAAATCTTGCACAGCTAATAGGCTCGCTCTCTGCGAGCTGGCTGGATCTTCTGGGTTGCCCTGGCTGGGCAAAAATCTCGTGGGTTGCCCTAGATTGACTAGTTCATCTGAATCGCCATAGCTGGATGAATCGCCCTGCTGTTTTAGGTTGCTAGTTCTCCAGCGGGTCAGGTCGCTGTTCATCCAGCTAGTCAGCTAACTGCTGGAAATGATTTCTTTTGTTGGTGTTTTTGACCTGCTTTATAAGGCGGGTGAACAATGTTGCCCCCATCTTTGAGGCTTTGAATATTTTTATTAATCATGTTCTCACTTTCCTGCAAGTATTCATGTGTATACATGTATCATAGATATTTTAGACTAGCAGATACGATACTTACTTGTTTGGTATTTTGATGTGTGTTGAGTATTTATCAAATCTAATGCGTATTTCCCTGTTTTTCCTGAAATCACAAGTTTACAAGCTTGCCCAGGCTTGGGGCTTTTTTTTTTTTTTTTTTTATCATATCTATCTCATTAGCTTATTCTAGGTACATATATAATAAGGTTATAAGAGAAACATGCACCAATTGATCAACAAATATATCAGGAATACTAATAAGCAAATTCAAATAAAAGTGTGTTATTTGCTCGGTACCTCTTTTGTCGAGCTGGTTCAGCTTGCTGATTGTCAAGCTGTTCTAGCTACTTGAATAACTTGCTGACTTAGGTCCCTAAAAATGACATGTATACTTTCCTGCCAATACACATATTTTACAGCAAGGCTGCAACTTTTCAGCAGGGTAGCAATAAGGAATGATTTTAGTGTCGTGCACGCATGACTTTTATACTTACATTTTTTAACCTTTTGTAGACCTTGTGACTACCTTCCCCGTCCCGTACCACACATTTATTCATCGCGGGCTTAACCTGGCCAAGGTATTACCGCGGCATCCTTTCTTATTTCTGCAAGCGCCATTTCCCACCTTATATCACCAGGGCGTCGGAATGGACCTGAGGTTTCACCCTAGCCAAAAGAGTGGATCAAAGTCACACTCAATCTTATTTCTCCAGAACTGCCTTATATCTCCAAAACTCCTTATTTCTCCGGTATTACATCCATCCTTATTTCTTCAAGGCGTAGTCCAACCAGATCCGTAGACGAATGGCACCTGCCTTAAACGGATCCCGATATCCCACCTAGGTGTTGCATTCCTAGTCACCATCTACCATCACTCACCAGCTCCCACCTTGATTACAATTTTTCACAAATGCAAATGGTGCTTGTGTGTGCTTTCAAAGAGGTATATCAATGTAAAAGAAATATACATAAAATAAATATGGAGTTATATTGATACTTAGCTGGTTTTGCATTTTTCTGCCCTGCAAATGTAGCCTCACATTCCTCCTGAAATAGACATTCAAAAATTACAATATCCAAATTATTCGTGAGAATCAACAAATATGTAAAATAACCAGGGGGTCTTTACGCCCCAAAAACTTCTTCAACTTCTGTTTGTTCTCAAGTCCAGCTAGCTGTTTTCCTTTGCTGTTTTGTAGCTTGCAGGCTCCTCCTCTTTCTTGTCCTTCTTTTGCTCAGCTCGTCTCATCAGCTGGGCATCTTCCATGTGAACATATTTCTCAGCTCTGCTAAGCAGATCGTCGAAATTCCTAGCTGGTTTCTTGGTTAATGATTTGAATAGGTCACCTTCCCGTAGCCCTTTTGTAAAAGCGCTGGATTTCAGCTCAGCTGTCGCAGCTGGGACTTCCAGTGTGGCAGCATTGAAGCGCTTTATGTAAGAGCGCAACGTCTCGTCTCCTCTTTGTTTGGCGTTGAACAATGTCAATGGAGTCTTTTCATGTCTTTTGCTTCTAGCAAACTGGTGAAGAAACTTGCTGCTGAATTCTTGGAAGGATTCGATAGATCCCTCCACTAGTTGGTTGAACCACAGCTGGGCTAACTTGGTTAGCGTGGTCAGGAAGACTCTGCACTTGATTGCGTCTGTGTACCTGTGTAGCAGGGCATAATTTCTAAAAGTGTACAAATGATCTTCTTGATCAGAAGTACCATCATAGGGCGAGATGGAGTGGATCAGAAAATTTCTGGGCAAATCTTCCCTTGTGATGGTTCCAGTGAAAGGAACTCCACAATTTTCTTGCTGTTTTCCTCCTGCCATTTTTCGCTCTATCTCTTCCATTTTTTGGGTAATAGCTTCAAATTTGTCTTGGCTACCTTTCAGTTTGTCTGGCACGTCCAGCAGGGAACGAGCCGATTCGTAATTTCTAACCTCATTTTCGAGACTTTTCTCACATTCTTTCCAGCCATCGGGCTAGTACCTGCGATGGCCACTTGCTGTAGCGGCTACCCCAAGTAGTTGTTTTCCTTCCTGCACAAAATGTGGATTTTTTTCTGGTATCTTGTTTTGTGAAGGTTTGGGTGGCAGGATCCACCCCTCTTGGTTTTCTTCCTCCATCCATTTAGTACACTGCATTTCCCGTCCTTCTTGGATAGGATACTTCCTGCTAGGCTTTTCTTCTTTCCAACCATCAGGTTGGTACCTGTAGCGGCCACCTGCTGCAGCTGCAATCCCAGCTAGCTGCTTTACTTCCTATTTGAAATGCATATTTTCATTTTGCACTTTATTCAGTTGGGGTTTAGGTGATGGGACCTAACCCTCCTGATTATCTTCCTCTAGCTATTTAGTACGCCGCATTTGGAGTCCTTCTGGGGCAAGATACTTCCTGCGGGGTTTTCCTTTTTCCTGCTTTTCGGGCTGAGTTATGAACTCAACTCTTCCAGCTCATCTCGGGAGTGATTTCAAGATCACCCACACCACCTTCTCTTGCTGCTACATGAACTTTTCTAGGTACCCGTGACATTAATTTTTCTTCGAATCTTCATGATCCCTGCGGATCTAGAGTTTCCATGGCTGTTTTAACAGCCGCGTCCACAATTACCTGTAGTTGTTCAATCGTCAAATTATAAGAAAACATGGGTTGTAGAGGGATTTCCCTCCAGTTAGCTTGCTGTTTGGGTTGCCTCCTGATCTCCAGCCAGAATTTTAGCTCTTTTTGGATCCTGTGGATCCGATTCTTCAGTGTAGCTTTAATAGTTGCATCTACCATCAATTGTAGCTGCTCATCCGTCAGATAGTAAGAAGAAGCTTGCTGTAGAAAAATTCCTCTCTGGCTAGCTTGCATCTCAGGTTGCTGGGTAGCCTCCTGCTCTCCAGTTGAAATTTCAATTGTATTCTCCAGTGGCAATTCTTGGATTTTGTCAATCGCCTAGCTGGAATAGCCGGTGTTTCAGGTGCATGCTTGTCTTTGCCTGGGCAAAGTAACATCTTCTTCTTTTCTTCATTTCTCTTGACTTCTTGAATTTCCGCCATAACTTTGCCTGCTATCAAAACTTGATAATAAAAACTTACAGAAAATAAATAAAATTACCTCACGCCTTGAACTCAATTTTCCCACAGATGGCGCCAATTGATGTGCATCTGATTCACACCAAAATTATTTATATTATATTACGTAGGATAATTGCCCAAATAATATAAAAGATGAATAATTTGAGAGAGTAATATTTTGAAAGCATGTAAAAGATTCTAATAGAGACGATAATTTAACGTGGTTCGGTCAATGAGACCTATGTCCACGGAGAGTAAAATTGTGTTCTTTTTATTCATCTTGAATGAGAGTATTTATATAAGTATTGAAGTCTTAGGCTAATCATGGCAGCTGGAATGAAGCTTGCTGATTTCCTTATCTAATTATGGCAGGTAGGTGATCTGGGTAGCTGACCCGGGCAGCTGGAGAAAAATTAGCATCTTTCCATTTCTTCTATTTGGTAGCTTCATAAATGCTTGGTCTTCTTTCCTTAGTTGCAGGTAGTAATTACTACTAAATAAGGTAGCTTTGACTAAAGCTAGCTTCCTTCCTTTGCTTCATATGGCAGCTCCTAGATCAGGTCGGATACAGCTAGGATCATGCCCAAATCAGCTTGATATACTCCTCTTCATATGGCAAGTCTTCAATTGATTGGTCATTGATTGGATACTGATTGACTCTTGTCTTCAATCTCCTCCTTATAGCTTTAGCCTTCCTTGAATACACATGGTAATTAGTGTTAACTATGATCTCCTTAATTAAGATCATATCTTTGACTTTCTTTTATTAGACGGATCTTCATTAGTCTTGTCGTGTGGCTAAAGACCTTCCATAAATCCAGCTCGAATCCAGCAAGGCGGACTACCTGGGCCTCAGCAAGGCGGACTTTTTGGGCCTCAGCCTGTCCATTAAATAGATTTTCAGCTCATTGGCCTTAGGCTTTGTCAGCTTGGCCCAATATGTAAATTTCACCCACATCAGTTACTATCAAATCTTCCTTCTTCCCTGCCTGCACCAAAACCGTGCCTGCTTCTAAGTTACCCCTAATAGCAGCCCAATGTAGAGGGTTACAACCTACGTGAGGAAACATAGAATTAGACACTTTTAAAGCATGATGATGCGACATATATTCCACATGATAACAAACAGCACGAAAACATCAGAAAAGATGAAAGAAAAGCATAAAATGAAGTCAAGTTTACCTTCTTTAATTTGTCCTGCCGTCCCCTATGCGCATTAATTTAAATATAGCAAAAGACGTATGCAGTCCGCGAATCCCTTATAAGCAGCCCTATTAGTCATCCCAAATAAATTAACAAACTAAAAATTTATTCTTTCTGATCTAGCACAGATTTTTCCCACACTATTTCAGTCAAGATGACCTCGAATTTGTGTCAATTAACGCGTTCTCTGGATTATAGACTGCGCTCGGATGATATCGAGCTGCCTACGTACCTTTTTAGGATCAAGTCTAATCATAGTTCAAGTGAAGATGCTGGATTCGTTATGGCTCGAATATCGAGGAACTCTCTTATTTGTATTCTAGGATCGTACTCTCAAGTCTCCGAATAACCCGAGCTATACGATAAATGGTTCGTAATATTTATTGCTCCAATTATCTGTCCACCAATCTTCATAAATGACGGTATTTATAGAGTTTTCATTCGGTACTGTAGAGCGAATGACCGACAAGACGTCTTGCCTGCGGATCCCTTACACGTGTGTTTGATGGGTGGCACAGATTAGACGTTCACCAGGTGGGGTCATGAACCGACCCTACCTGAATAATAATAACACGCGGATCTTGGAGTGTAATGTAAATAACTTTATTATAGGGGCCGGACATAAAACCCTCCTCGTTTCCTCGTATACGAGGCAATATCTTAGTCTAACGACCCAATGAATACGAGGTGACGAATATTAAATCCACAAGTAGTATTTTGGTACATCATTAAGTCCCCCACTTCGTGAGTGGTGGGGAAATTAATTTCAATTCCTTGACCCATGACTGACGAAGTACAATTTAATGCAACTGTTACCGTTTTTGGGCATTTATTTCCTTGTTTTTACCTTTAATTATAATTCATCCCCTGCAATCATTACATTGCAGCCGTTTTTCGTCATAAATTCTGACATGCCGTTTCCCAAGAGACGTGCCTGATCTGTCTCTCTGTCCTTTCGAATTCTGAGAGACGCAAGGTGAATTCGAAACGTCACGTCTCTCCACCGTAGGATACAACTTTTGACTAGTTGACCCGGACCGTTGATTTCAAATCTCCCTTCATATATATAGGACGTACCTTTCAGGTTTTGAATTTTTACTTTCCACAAGCCTTGGATTTCCAGAGTAAAAGGTTGCCCAGCTTCTTCCAGCGTTCTTGCTACTCGGAGATCATCTTCTAATTCAAATCCAAAATTTTTCAACTTGGTAGGTATAAGCTTCATCTCTCTCTCTCTCTTTTATTTATCCAATACCTTGCATTTTTCAATCACTACTCATGAGTACCTCTGGTGTGAGTGCCTCACCCCGTGTTTCTGACGAGGAAAATGAGACCACCTCGTCTAATCATAGCGAGTCAGATAGTAGTTCTAGTAGTCCTCAGACATCTCCCGAACCCAATGTAAACGATCCTCCCCCTGCTATTGAGCCCGAGTCTCCTGACGTTCCCCCTCCATATCCAAATCTCGAGGGAGACGAGGATGTTAATTCCCAGCTATTTCCTGATATGGACAGGGCTTGTAGAGAATTCCCTTGGCTAGGTTATTCCTAAATTTTGACCGCATCGGATATTGCCGACATTCGGGCTAGATACCATATCCCTTCTGACTATCGTACTATAGTCCCCAACGAAGGTGATAGAATGCATCATCCCCCAGTAGGGTTTCGCACCATACACGTGGCCCATCTTGCTTCAGGGCTTAGGTTTCCTCTACATCCTGCCATAGAAAACATTCTTCGCTTCCTTCGTTTGAGCCCCACTCAACTGCTTCCAAATTCTTATAGGCATATGATTTGTTTTATAGTCGTAATGAGGATGTACGGAGTTCATCCGAACATCAAAAACTTCAACAATTTCCTGTCCGTGCATCGAAGCACTCAATCTAAGGAGGAAGGCTTTTTCTTCCTCGCACCCCAGCGTCATTGTCGTCTGCAGTCTCGAACCCAATCTTCCTTCGGAGACTGGAAGAAAAAGTTTTTCCTCATCGCACCACCATTAAATGAACCGTGGAATGTACCTCGTCCTTATGGTATGGACCTCGTTGACTTAAGCAATGTCGGTCGACCCACCATATCTTGACAAACTTTAAAACGTATCCTCAAACGGCTGTTCAAGCCCGAGGTCGTGATGAGTGAATCAGTGCTTGTCACGTGTGGGCTAAGTAGCACCGATGTGCCTGTCGTCGAGAATCTTGGTAAAAACTTGTACTCGTATTTCATCATTTTTTATACTTAGTAATATATAATATGTTCTATATATAGCATCTCTAATGTTTATTCTTGTCTTCATTCGCAGCAATGGAAGAGAGACAGGCTCGTTTAGACAAAAGAGCCATTATTGCAGCCGAGGCGGCTCAACGAGCAGCTGCTGCTGGCTGAGGTACTGGCTGGGATCGCGGCCGCGGGCGAACTCAGGGGCAACCCGCACTAAGAATTGGTGAACCCCAAGGGACCACTCGTGCCCCGCCACCATGCACCACCACAAATGCACCTCGTCCTCCTCAAAGCACCGGCCCGACAAATGATCCAGAGGGTGAGGAGGGCTCTCTCGTTTGTCGACGTCGCTCCGAGCCGACTGGAGAGCTAATAGGCGCTCCCTATGGTCACCCAAAAAAGCATCCTCACCGAGAGGGTACTTCCCAGGCTACGCCAGCAGCGCCTGCCCTTCCGACCCCCAAGCCAAAACAACCGACGAGCCCGACGCTCGTGACTACGACTTGCTCAACCAGGTCGAGTCTCTACTGCTTAAAGACTACCTCAACTGTGGGGTTACAGAACGCGCCCCCCAACGACCCGACAAACAACCACTTATACAAGACTGGCATATATACTCCGACAGCAGCATCATCAAGGATCCTAGCGGCAATACCGCGATTGAATTATTTCATCGCACTTTATTGCCTAAGGATAAGGCTCTTATCCTCGATCAGCCTCATCCTTTTGTCGAGAAGCAAGCAGCTCAATATCTCGAAAGGGTACATCAGTTATTGTTATTTATCATAGTGTTTCGATACTTTAAACACCTCAATTTTTTATAACTTTGTTTGACATTATGTCTTTTCAGACGAAACTTTAAATACATCAACTGTCCCTTAACAATTCGAGCTTGAAGGAGGTCTTAAGGCGATCTCAACAAGAGCTCACCGACTATAAGGGGCAAGTCCAGGCTGAGCTTATTGCTGCTCAAAAGGATAAGGAAAAGGCCGCTTCTCTACAGGTAAATTCGAATTCGTTACTAGTATTTTATTTCAATTATAGTTTGCATAATTTGAACTTTACTCATCAATCATAGACGGAGCTTGATGTTATTTGCCGATCATATGATGGGGATAAGCTCAAAAAGGCAGAGCTTGAACGAGACAATGCTGAGCTTCGTCAGCAATTGAATACATTGCAAGAGGGTATCGCGGTTGAAGGACGACGTCAGTTCGCCTTGGGTAAAGCCGCTGGTCGCAAGGAGTTCCAGGAATCGTCCTCCTTCAGGCGTCAGATTGACGAGGCTCGTTTAGGTGGGGCTCGTGCATGCTACGATCCACTGTAGTTGATGATCGTTTGCTTGATCAAGCCTTGAATGACGTCCAGGATGGCTTCTACAAGGCGCTCGACTACTTGAAAAAGACAGAAAATCTTCCGTCCACTTTCCAAGAGGAGGAGTTCGCTGACACATACCTGAGAGCTCCCATCAAACGACCCTCAGCTACCCTTGCCGAGAATGCTACTTATACTTATTTCCCAGAGTTTGACGCACTAGTGATCGGCGAGTCTGGAGCCAGCAGCCAATTCGAGCGAGAGCTAGAGGCAACAATCGATCGAGGGGATGGACAAGGGGAAGGTGGAGAGACAGCCGCTACAATTGATGAGCCTCAAGTAATCGAGGAATAAATTGTATTTAGATTGTTTTGTTTGTACCCAATATTGAGATAAATTTATTTAACTTTTTGTGTTACATCGTTTTAATCTGACCCAACGTTGGGATCGCTTGTTTGCATCGTTTCATATTTGTTAAATGTGAACTCGTTTTTTCAATCGAACTAGGATTTCATCTGTGATTTATTATAAACGCATATCCAAATAATAATTGAGGTAAAGTTATGGCACTTATGCATAGAATTTCCTCAAGTTATTTACATTCCAAGGGCGTGGTAGGTCTTTACCCATGAGATCTTATAATCGATAGGTCATTGCCTTCGTAATTTTTACGATCTTAAATGGTCCTTTCCAGTTGGCTTCTAACTTCTTCACATGCCTCGACACTTCCACCCTTCTCAAAACAAGATCTCCAACATGAAAGAATCGAGCCTTCACCCTTTTGTTATACGCTCTTGCCATCGTGCTCTTTTGCCTTAGTATATTGGCATACACTTTGTCTCGTACTTCATTAATGACATCCAACTCGAACTCCCTTGTAGATCGATTCTCCTCTGGTTCGTAAGTACTCACTCGATGAGTCATCATTCCTATTTCCGCCGTAATAACCGTTTTCGAGCCATACACAAGGCAAAATGGAGTTTCTCCTGTCGACGAACGAGGTGTTGTTCGATATGCCCACAGCACACCACTTAGTTCTTCTACCCATCCCGTTCGCTCGCCATCAAGTCTGGTTTTGAGATGTTGCAAAAGTATACGATTTGCCACTTCCGTTAGCCTGTTAGCTTGGGGATGACCAACTGAGGTGAAATTTTGCTGGATCTTCAATTTGGAACACCAATCAGTGATAGCTTTGCCATTGAATTGCGTTCCATTATCAGATATCAGTATTCGGGGTATACCAAACCTGCATATTATATTTTTCCACATGAGAATTTCAAATTGTCATTCGTATTTATTTGATCGCATTTAAGTTAATTAACCTGCATATTATATTCTTCCAAATGAAGTCAATGATGACTTTTTTCTTGATACGAGCCACCGCTTCTGCTTCTATCCACTTCGTGAAATGCTCAATTGCCACAATAACAAATTTCTTTTGATTTTGGGTTGGAGGGAAAGGTCCTGCATATAATTTAATCAGTCAAACATGCATTTTATGTCGTTTTACAACATGTGTGTCGATAAGATTATACCCACCTAAGATGTCGATGCCCCATTGGTCAAATGGATATGCAATTTTTATCGCTTCCATAGGGGTCCCAGGTTGATGTATCTCATTAGAATGTAGTTGACATTGCCGGCATTTCTTGGCAAATTCATATGCATCTTTGACCAAGGTAGGCCAAAAATAGCCCTGCCTCGTTACTTTTTGAGCTAATGATCTGCCCGCGGAATGATTTCCACAACTCCCCTCGTGGATTTCCCGTAGAACATATTCCGACTCTGATGGAGTTACACATCGTAGAAGCGGCCCCCCCACTAACCTTTTGTAAAGCTCTCCGCCCATCATTACAAACCTCGTTGCTCTTTGAACAACCTTCCTAGCCTCAACTTTATCATCAGGTAGCTCATCGTTTACTAAATAATCCACAATTGCATCCTTCCATGAACTCTCAACCAAAACTGGCCCGACTGAGGCTACTGACTCTATTTCCGAGTGTTTAGCCACCAACAAAGTTACCTTCCTGCTTTTCAAACCCACAATTTGATTCGCAAACTTCGACAATGCATCTGCTCGTTCATTTTCATCCCTTGGGATTTGATGCAACTCAACTTTTTTGAACTCCAGCATCAATTCCTTCACTCTCCTCAAATATTTTATCATCGTTTTCTCTCTAGCTTCGTACAACCCGACAACCTGTCTAGCCACTAACTGGGAATCGGTATAAACCATCAGCATCTTTACCTCCAAGCTTTTAGCCATTCTCAAACCTGCAATGAGGGCCTCATACTCGGCTTCGTTATTGGTTACCTCAAAGTTTAGCTTAATTGCAAATTCTATATCCAACTTATCCGGTGTTAGTAGCCAGATTCCAATTCCTCCTTGCTTTGTCATTGACGAACCATCCACATGCAATAGCCACGGCTCTGCTATGGCCACTTCAAGTGCTGACTCCATCGTCATCTCATCTGTGCTTTCACTGCCGCCCGGCTTCTATACTCAATGTTAAATTCGCCCAACTCAATGGCCCATTTTATGAGTCTTCCCGAAACATCGGGCTTTGCCAACACCTGCTTCAGTGGCTTGTTCGTTAGTACTACAATGTGATGGGACTGAAAGTATGGCCTTAATTTATGGGCGGAAGTTACTAGAGCAAGTGCCCATTTTTCAATCTCCAAATAATTCAATTCGGCCCCTTAAATCAACTTACTGACGTAATATACTGGTTTGTGTTCGTTTTCGACCTCTCGGACCAAAACTGCACTAATGGCTGCTAAAGAAACAACCAAGTACAAAAATAGAGGCTCCCCGAAGACAGGTTTTGTTAGCAACGGGGGGGGGGGGGGGGGGAGAGACTAAGTATTCTTTAAGCTCTTGGAAAGCTTTTTCACATTCTTCTGTCCACGTAAAGTTTTTAACCTTTCGTAGGATTTTGAAAAATTGAAGTCCTTTATCAGCCGATTTAGATATAAATCTATTCAGGTTTGCCATTCTCCCCGTCAGTTTTTGTACGTCCTTCACACTTGAGGGAGATTTCATATTTAAAAGGGCCTCGATTTTTTCAGGATTGGCCTCAATACCTCGTTCAGTTACCATATACCCCAAAAATTTTCCCCCTCGAACTCCGAATGTACACTTATTTGGGTTTAATTTCATTCCATATCGTTTCATTATTTCAAAAGATTTCATCAAGTGACTCAAATGGTCTGATTTGTCTATAGATTTGACGAGCATATCGTCAATATAGACTTCCATGGTCTTTCCTATCTCGTTTTCAAACATCGAATTGACCAATCGTTGGTATGTGGCTCCGGAGTTCTGAAGTCCAAACGGCATCACATTATAACAATATACACCTCGTGCCGTGACGAAGGAGGTTTTCTCCCTATCTTCTTCTGCCATCATAATTTGATTGAAACCTTGATAGGCGTCCATCATGCTTAACAAAGCACAACCTGCAGTTGAATCTACTAACAGGTCAATACGAGGCAAAGGATAAGGATCCCGAGGGCAAACTTTGTTTAGATCAGTGAAATCAGTACACATGCGCCATTTGTTTTCGGATTTAGGTATAAGTACTACATTTGCTAGCCATTCAGTGAATTGAATTTCATTTATATAGCCTACTTCTAGCAACTTCTTCACTTCTTCTTCAATAATGGCATCTCTGTCAGGGCCAAAATTTCTTCTTTTCTGACGAACTGGTTTTGCCTCTGGGTCAACATTCAAACGATGCACTATCACCTCAGGATCAATGCCTTGGAAGTCGGCAGCTTTCCACGCAAGAATATCAGTGTTAGCCTTGAGAAATTTTATCAGTTTTGATTCCATCGTTGGACTCAACTGCACCCCGATTCTCGTAGTTTTCTCTGCATCACCTTCAAAAAGTGGAACTGTCTTGTGTTCCACAGGCTGCACCCTTCTATCCACCCTCTTCTGCTTCTTATCCAACTGCTCCATTAACATGGCGGCCTCCTCATCCATGACATTCACCCTCGTAATCTCTCTTTTCCTCTTCTTGCTCGAGTTTGGCACTAGCGAGGTAGTGTAACAGTCTCGAGCTTCCAACTGATTGCCCTTCACTTCATCTATACCATCCCTGGTTTTAAACTTCATTTTCAGGTGAGGAGTCGATACTATAGCCCCAAACATATTTAACATCGGCCTACCCACAATCATGTTATAAGCAAAAGGGGTATTTACAACCAAAAAAGTTACGTGCAATGTCCTCCTCTTCGGAGCCGACCCCAGTGATACATCAAGTTCAATTGAACCTTTCAGCATAATCTGTGATCCGGTTAACCCCATTAAGGGAGTATTCACCATTCGCAGAATTACCTTACCCAGGTCCATCTTTTGCAGCACATCCCAAAAAATTATATCTGCTGAGCTACCGGTGTCAACCAATACCTTGTGTACCGCAAAATTTGCAACGTCCATCGTTATGACCATCGGATCATTATGGGGAACAATCATGCCCTCGTAATCTCTATCGTCAAAAGCTATTGGTTGGTCGTGATTCTGTACAGAGAAGACCTTCGTAGGCTCCTGACGATAGTGATTGCCACGTATTCCCCTGTTGGTCCCAAGTGGCATACGAAAGGGTCTAGAAGGGGGGGGGGGGGGTTGAATAGACCCTTTAGTCTTTTTCAACTTAAAAAAGATTTCGTATTAAACGTATTTGGACGCTTGATATTATAGGCGCTTGAAGTGTGTGACGCTTCACCTTAGCGTTCACATAAGATATTTGAGACTTTGTGAAGCGTCTAATGAAGACTGTTTTATAAAGTTAACTTAGACTTCAGGAATTGAATACTTTGACCTTGTAGGTTAAGCGTTCAGTTCTTTTAATCAGGGTTAGCACAGCGGAATGATTTTGGAGTCTTCTCTTTGAAAGTTTTTAGCGTCACAAGATGTTTCTTAGGTGCTTAGCTTTTGATTGTGTTTTACTCATGCAATGATATGATAGATGAATGAAATGACTGAAAAGTAAATAACACAATATTTGTAAGGTTCGTTGGGTGGTGTAATCCCAACTACGTCCTTCTTCTCCTTTGCACTTGGAGGCAATCCACTAAAATGATTCTCAAAAAATCACACAGAATCTTCTACAAATTAGGGAGAGATGGATGTCGATGACTTGAGCTCCTTGATCACACAGATTTCTGCTTCAAATCACTTCAACCCTCTTGCTTCTTTCACCCAGAAATGATGCAAGTATCCAACTTCGACTTCACACAGATCGCGAGGCTTGGATGGGATTTTCTAAAAGGTTTGTTTGATTTTGATGAAGTTCAAACAACTTGGTATATCTCAGTAGGAATCTGGTTTCTTCAAAAAGAATGTTTGAGATATTTGTTGACTGTCTCAGGAATATAAGAAAAGCAATTTGGATGTTTCTTGAAGTTTCTGGCTTTTCTGAGAGTTTAAGGAATGAGATTTTAATGCAACAGCAATTTGGCTTTGATAAAATTGTTGCTCCTATTTTTTTGTTTGTTGTTGAAGTCCTATTTATAGGTATTCTTGGAGAAAGTGTCCGTTTGACACATGCACTGGCGCGTGTCTCTCACTTTCGCGAGTGAACAGCTTTTGTCCTTTTTCCTGAAAATCTGCTGCACGAAAGTTGGTGCTGCAGTCTGAGATAGTTGACAGTCCAGTAGGGTGGCTTCTCCGTACGTCTGACATTGCTTATCATATTAAATGCTCTTATCAACATTTAATGCATTTGAAATTAATACCCGTTGGTATTTAATGCTTTGAGAATATTTGCATTAAACTCCTTCTGGACTTAAAAGTAAATTCAGGTGAAATCACTTCTGTCCCATAAGGTAACGCTTGATATAGCTGGCCAAAGTGGACGCTTGGAGACTGTATCTATCTTCTGAGATCAGGCGCTTGAGTCTTCGAACTTTACCACTGATAAACTCACTCAGAAATCATCAGACGCTCAGCCTAAGACTATTTTGCCTAACACTCTAAAGTAAGATAACAAAGCCTAATAAATCTATTACAAGTCTAATGCTTCAAAGCCTATACAAGTTTTCTACGAAAATAAACTTACAACTTTTTGGGGTCTAACAAAAACTTAATTGTCATCATCAAAACTTCTAACATGAAATTCCTAACAATTTCCCCCTTTTGATGATGGCAATACTTACTCTTTTATAGTTCAAGAGTTAGATAGCCAAAAGTAAAAGTTAGCTTTGATCAGTAGACGTTAGTTAAAGTTAGTTACGCTTCAACGAGATGTTTCAGCAAGAAAAAAATGCATTTCATATTTATCGAGAATTACAAGCATTTTTACAGCTGAATATTTAACGATATAAGAGACAAGAATATAGATAATGTAAAATCAGAAAGCTTTAATGACTTGGTCTAACTCTGTATCGCTTGGACATTTCAGCGCGGATAGCTTCAGTCAGATTGTCTTCCAAGATCATCATTGCTTCATGATCTTTGTTGATGATAAGCTTGTTTTCTTCTTGAATATTTTAAAATGATTATCCCAGTCAGTTGGATCGATACCAATGTACCTTAGGCAGATTCGAAAAGCTTGGCTAAAATCAGTCATCTTCCTTTCTTCAGCTAAGATCTGTGGATCTGTAGGTTCTGAAATGGATGTTCTCTGAAGAGGAATGTCAAACTGTTCAAGCAGTGCTCTTGTAGGAATTGGTAGGTTTGGATATAACGCTCTAGGAGGTTCCCTTAGCGTACTACTGGGCGCTCCGGATGAACTTTGTTTCAGAGCAGTTATCCAAGACGGGAGATTAAGCGCAGACTGAGAAGGAGGCATTTGACGCTTAGGAGACGGAGGATCTTCAACTTTTGAACTGGACGCTTTCCGCTTTTCTCCTTTCTTCTTCTCTTCCCCCTTATTGCCATCATCAGATTTTAAGAAGTGGTTTGTGAGTACACTTACCTGATGAGCAATCTGAGATAAGGAATCTGTGATGTCATCCAGACGCTTGTCGAAGCGTTCCTGCATAACAAGAAGCTTAGCGCTGGTGGCGTCATTCACAGAGATCTCAAGGGTTGCAAGGCGCTTTTCAAGTTCTTCTTTCATGGCAAGTTGGGTTGCGTGGGCAGCATCTTGCATTTCTTGAAAGTCTTGTTTGCACTCACCAACTGCCGCTTGAGCTGAACTACGCATATGAGCAATCTGAGCGCTCATTACGTGAGTTTCAATCTTTGCCAGGTCTTCCTTAATCCAATGGAGAGATTCTTCACTCTGAGTAGCTTGAGCGCTAATGTCTCCAAAACAGATTTAAGCAGGGGACCGAAGGCTTGACTCTCATCTGATTGAACCGCTTGAGGAGCTGGTCGCTTGAACCGTGATGAGTGTTTGAGAGAGTCAAAAGGAACTTGATAGGCTGGATCAAAAACAGTACCTCGAATATCCAGGGAAGTATCTTCAGCACTATCAATGGTAGCATGTTCAGGAGCGTCAGGAATACTGGTATCTGCAGATTTGGACGCTTCAGATGTCTCAGCAGGCGCTTCCTCAAGCGTTGACTCAGGTTGGCGAAAGTCAGTGAATTGGAAGTTCCAGCTTGCTGAGTCGGCATAAGAGGTGGATGTAGAATCCAAGAGTTCAATGAGTCTGGTCCTGGACATACAAGTACCGGAGATAAATGTGCGAAGAGGACTATCAATGGCCCTGATGTACATTGGACCAATGATATCCAGCACATGATCTGGGAAAACTTTGGACGGCGCTTGAGCGATGGAGAATAGTGAATCTGTGCAGTGAGTTCTGGAAAATCCAATCAAGCAATCTGAGGGAAGAGATGCAGGACGTCGATGTGTAGGCACACAGTCCGCATAGTACTCTTCAAGATACGGATAAATGGCTTGAGCGAGCTCTTGATTCCTTTCAAGCAGAGAAAGAACATACTCATAGTGATTGAGTACCTCACTGCGAATGGAAGGGAGCAGCGGATATCCTTTGAATGAATTGATCACTGAGCCGTTCCAAGATCTGAGATTGGCAGTGAAGATTTTATCAAAGAGAGATACGGGAGATAGAATCTTTACCATCAGATTGAAGTTTTCTTCACAGTGGCTTGGAGCAAGATTTAAGCACCGTTCACCAACTGTACCACTGGAAGACGCTTGAGCATTAAACCGAAGAGGGGTGAGGGATAATCTCTGAAGTTCTTGACGTAGACATTGTTCTATTTGATGTCTAATAATTGGGAGCTTGAGAACAGGTCCGAGTCTTTGTTGACGCTTCAGGAGGCAATACTTGGCGAATTGACGCTTCTTGTCATGCATGCCTATGCCGAAAAGATGGGGAGCTTGGACTAACTCTGGGAAGGTGTATTTATGTCCCATGTACGCTTCAACCCAATTTACTTCATTTATACAGAAGTCTGTGCCAGCAGTCACCATAGCACGAATACCTTCAAGATGAATATCTCTTATGGCTTCAAAGCGGTGCTTATCAGGCTGATAGTTGGCATTCCAGACGCTGTCAAAGTAAGCATCAGCTTCAGTCTGGAGCAGATCGGTCAACGATTCAAGGCGCTCACCAGCATGAATCTCTTTATTTTTCCATAGACAGAGAGGACGGACCGATGCAAGATTTTCAGGGCTGTGAGCCGTCTGTGGGAAATGTGTGTAACCTTCTCTGTTCAAGACTGACTCTGAGGGATTGAGAAAGCTAGGACGGAGAGGATCATACACACGAACAGTGTAATCCCTTAGCGCGAACCCAGTTGGTCTGCTGTGGCCATTGTCAAGATAGTAAGCCACATCCACGGCACATCTAGGAGGTCTGTCTCCTGGTCTGTCTAGAACGGTTGCTTTGATTGCGCTGTCAAAGTCAATCAGTCTTGCAGCGTCAGCTTCTGCAGCAATATATCTTTCTATATTATATCCTGCAGGAATGAAATCTTCGTCGAGCGCTGGGGGCATATAGTTAATTGAATGATCAATTGTCTTCAGCGGATCGAGTTGAAAGAAGTGACGAGGAGCTCTAACGTCTTCAGCAGCGTTCTGACCTTCTGAACGTGCCTCTGTTAAAGTAGCAGGTTCCTCAGGTTCAATTGCAGCTACTTCAGCGGCAACATCTTGAGCGATAGCTACAACTCCAGTCAGGTCAACATCCAACAGAACATCTGTGGACACTTCAGCAGCAGCTGGAACTATAGCTGAAAAACAAGAGCCATCCTCTATAAGAGCAGGATCTTCTACAGATGTAGGAATAGAAATGCTGTGGGAAGAAATAAACTTACCCTGAGAACTAAGCTCAACAGCAGTTTCTGGAGCGCTTGGCTCAACAGCAACATCTTGAGCGCTTGGCTCAACGACAACTTGAGCGCTTGGCTCAACGGCAACTTGAGCGCTTGGCTCACAGCACATCTTGAGCGCTTGGCTCAACTGTCTCAGGCTCTTCAGGAGTATTTGACGCTTGCTAGTCCTGGAACGCTTAAAGATTTTCTTAATGTTGACTCCTTCAACTAGTTTAGCCGGAGGAGCGGGAGGATCAGCAGCTGGTTCTTCAAAGTCTATTTGCTTAATGATCCCTTCCAGCTTTCGTCTTTTGAGAGGCAACTTGTCCTCGGCATCCTCATCAGTTTCCTCATCAATCTTTTGAGAGGGGACGGCAATTTTAACTTTGGGTTTTCTGGGGGCTCTCTTCTTCGTTGCTGCTGGACGCTTCACAGCTTCCTCTGGCACTGGTCTCTCAGCCTTTTGAGCAAGCAGTTGGCGTTCTTCCAGCCGCTCAGATAGGGGTCTAGCCGCACCACTAACTTTTGGAGGATTGAACATATTGGTCAGAATCCTTTTTCCCAACAACTTGGACTTATTCAACGGAAGTCCAGACGAGTACACACAATTCGATTTAAACAAGATGTCACTCAGGATGAGTCCATAAGGCTTATTTGAAGCGCTTAGACTGTCCCGAAACCGTCCGAAGATGTACTCACTCCAGTTGATTTTGATGTTGAAGAGTATAGCAACCATCATCTGAAATTGAACAGGATTTACCTTATCAAAGGTTCCCACGCGGCATTCTATGATCTTGCTGCAGAAATCAGCCAATAACGGTATTTGGACACCAGTCTTTCTTCTCGAAGTACTGAGTGTAAGGAACATCGTCGTACGCACTCATGATTGCCCATGCTTCCTTATTTGTTTCAACGTAACAGAATCCAGTGCCTCACCCTCATTAGGCAAATTGAAGTTCTTGGCAATGGTGGAAGCAGATAGGATGAATTCCTTTGGAGACTCCTTCTTGGAGAAGGGAATTTGACAAGAGATGGACTTCTTGTCCTCTGAAGTGTAGCAGTCTTCCAGAAAGTTTCAACTTCAGTAGGAAACATATAAGAGTATTGGTTAAGAAGGGTTTGAGCCCAGCTTGACGACCATGTCCATTATGTCCGTCAGGTTGATCTGAGTTTGTTCATATAGAAATTTCCAGTCGACAACAAGACCTTCAGTTACCTGATGGTAATTTCAGCAGAAGTAGATGATGATTTCTTTGGTGCCATTTTTTTTTTGTTTAAAACGAAGAAGATGACTGAGATTTTTCTGTTGTATTGAGAGAGATAAAGAGAGATTTGCAGATATGCTTGAGTAGAAAGTAAGTTACTTTTTCTGCAGAGTTTGTGTTTTTAAATGACACAGTAAGAGTTTTGAAACTTGTGTGTGTAGTCTAGTAGGATTTAAACACGTGTATAACTGTTGATCTTAGCCATAAATTTATTAACTGCGGACGCGAGTTTTGTGTAAAAGAGAGAAGTTACATTTGGTAATTCTTATATAAAGATTTGACATCCGAGTTAAGAAAAATTAACGTTTGGGTATTTTCAGAGTGTAACACACGCGCATGTTTGTAAACTGACACGTACACAAACGTTCTATTCTCTGAACCGTCATTTTTAAAAAATGTGAGTACCCGCCGTTTGCTGTGATAGAGGCTTGTGAGGAGAATACAAAATAGACCTTTGAGTCTCCCACGCCTTC